>SNVD02000059.1:0-12921 GCA_013180625.2 Boswellia sacra | reverse complement strand
AATATCTGTGGTGTCATTCCCCGACGTGGACTTGGTCTAACTTCTAAATCTTCAATCTTTCCAAGCATTGTATACGTCTTTCCACTTCCTGTTTGCATGGAAAAACTAGCTACTTTCAAATTATGCATTTGTTTTACTTTATAAGGAAAAAACATATTAACTATCTCAAATTTATGTAAAATAGGAACTACATTGCTGTAAGCACTTGGTTTAAAAAAGTTCTGGTTGACACTGGAATACCATAATTTCAGACACTGTCGACCCCAACAGTGAAGAAGACTGCAGATATCTTTACATAGACCAAATCAAATTTTAGATACAAGAAAGAAAATTTCATTGCCAGTCTCCCTTTACAGACCACCCATGATGTTTATGTCGTCCCATAATTAAGAAAATTCCCTAGCTTGATGTAGGGTACTCCACACTACCAAACAAAGGGGGTTAAAAAAAAACAATTAAAATAATCCAAGAATTTAGGGACATACCTGACCATAAGCAAACGTACAGCTATTGTAATCGGACAAGCAATTCTCTACCATTGGAAGACCAGCCATCCTAAAAAGCATTTCTTGCAAAATCAAATTTTGGGAAGACAGTTAATGCAAACTTGAAAACTAACGGTATCTTTGAATTTAACAGCTTTCTTGTCTCTAGCCACACTTGGTCCACCGTTTCACACATAACATGGTCAAAAGTAAATTAAGTTTCTGGTTGCCCAATCCAGGTGATGCTGTGAGCACTTTCTTGCTTCAAGCAACTGTTGTGACCGTTTGTACTCTTTTCTATACTACTGAGAGGTCGCACATGATGAACACCTAAATATATATGTTTAATAAGAGCTTGGTTCATTATATTGCATTAATAGTGTCATTAAATTCCTCAACTTAAGCATACTTGTAGTCTTTGCATCTTTGGAATTAACTTCCTCTTAATTTTGGTTTTGTTATAGGTTCGGTAAAATGGGCATAACTTTCTATTTATAGATCAAAATGGTGCAAATATTAATTTTTTCGAAAGCTTATTTAATTGTCTACAAGATTGCATTTCACAGGCATCATCAAATTCGGGCTTTTAGTGGACCAAAATTGGGCTTGAATTGAACCTATCTACAGTCTCGGCCCAGCTGACTAGGCCTCAGTATTTGGATCGTATCTCTAAAAATACGTATCCAAATTGTGCAAATAAATATGTTATAGAAAGCTGAGAGAAATATCTACAACTTTCAGGAAGACATGTGATTAAAATTCTCAATATTTCAATGTCAAAATCGATGGTCAAAGTCGGTGCCTAATGATCCCAATTGTCAAAGATATTTATAACTAATATTTGACAATTATGCCCCTGTAATTTGACAAGTTTGCCCCTGGATGTATCTATAAATAGAGGTGCCTTGTGACCCATTAGGGCATCTTGGCCTTGGCTGGAACATTTTGGCTTTGGCTAGGATCTTGTATTGTGTTTGTGTGTTTATGTTATTAATGAATTTCCTTTTTCTTGCATTTTATTTTCTTTCTATTATAATGTTCTTCTAATTTCTCTTTTGCTAAGGTGAAAGGGTGAAACCCTTGATTTGAGAATAATGATTCTCTAACCCTTAATATGTGCTTAATAATCTTAATCTTATAATGTTTATTCAATATGATTTATATTTAATTTCTTAATCAATCTTGACACCACTCGTAAAGTGGAGGTCTTGATCCATTGTCGACAATCCTTGGCACATCCAATGCTTGGATCCTTTCTAGATGATGTATGGTTCTTCCTTACCGACACGAATCTAGTTAGGAACCTTGATTTGTGGTAGACATATAGTGATTGGCACATTGGATGCTTGAACCCATTTACAAGAAGTGGTATAAATATTGGTAATGAAACAAATATAATTCATATAACCAAAATGGGTTAATTATCCTTATTTGAAATATCAAGGGCGGATCCCCTAACCTTAGCTTTCATTATTATTGTGTTAATTTCTCTTGTGTTCATTTATTGTTTATGAACTTGCTCTTTTATTATATTTGTTGATATTATCTTGTCATCTCTGTGAATTATCCATATCATATTTGCTTACTTATAGTTTGTAGCGCTAAAATTCCCTTCCTCGTGGATCGACCCCAGACTCACCGGGTTTATTACTTCAACACTCCTATACTTGGGAGACAATCCTTTTTTGGATGTGTCAAGTTTTTGGTGCCGTTGCCAGGGAAGGTAAAAATTGGCGTACAAAATTGTAAGTATTTTCTTTTCCCATTTCTATTTTTATTCTTCTTGCATATGTTCATCTCTTCTCTCCCCATTTCTATTTTTTTTTCTTGCATGTGTTCATCTTTTCTTTCTCTTTGCATTAATTGGTAGAATTGTTAGTAGCCACTCATCTTGTCTGAAAAAAAAAAATCATGCTCATGTCCAACCAAGAACATTAATGGACTCCATAAATCTTAGGAGAACTTGTGCACAATCATGCATAGTCTTCCCTCATGATGCATTATATGATGAACACTTAAATATGCATGTTTAATAAGAGTTTAGTTCATCATATTGCATTAATAGTGTCATTAAATTCCTCAACTTAAGCATATTTGTAGCATTTGCATCTTTGGAATTAATTTCTCTTAATTTTGGTTTTGTTACAGGTTCGGTAAAATGGGCATAACTCTCTATTTATAAATCAGAATGGTGCAATTCTTAATGTTTTGGAAAGCTGATTTAATTGTCTACAAGATTGCATTTCACAAGAATCATCAAATTCGGGCTCTTAGTGGACCAAAATTGGGCTTAAAGTGAACCCATCTACAGTCTCGGCCCAGTCTGACCAGGCCTCAGTATTTGGACCGTATCTCTCAAAATACGTATCCCAATTGTGCAAATCAATATGTTCTAGAAAGCTGAGAGAAATATCTACAACTTTCATGAAGACATGTGATTAAAATTCACAACATTTCGATGTCAAAATTGATGGTCAAAGTCGGTGCCTAATGATCCCAATTGTCAAAGATATTTACAACTAAATTTGACAATTATGCCCTTGTAATTTGACAAGTTTGCCCCTGGATGTATCTATAAATAGAGGTGCCTTGTGACCCATTAGGGCATCTTGGCCTTGGCTGGAACATTTTGGCTTTGGCTAGGATCTTGTATTGTGTTTTTTTTGTGTTTATGTTATTAATGAATTTCCTTTTTCTTGCATTTTATTTTCTTTCTATTATAATGGTCTTCTAATTTCTCTTTTGCTAAGGTGAAAGGGTGAAACCCTTGATATGAGAATAAGGATTCTCTAACCCTTAATATGTGCTTAATACTCTTAATCTTATAATGTTTATTCAATATGATTTATATTTAATTTCTTAATCAATCTTGACACCACTCGTTAAGTGGAGGACTTGATCCATTGTCGACAATCCTTGGCACATCAAATGCTTGGATCCTTTCTAGATGATGTATGGTTCTTCCTTACCGACACGAATCTAGTTGGGAACCTTGATTTGTTGTAGACATTTGGTGATTGGCACATTGGATGCTTGAACCCATTTACAAGAAGTGGTATAAATATTGGTAATGAAACAAATATAATTCATATAACTAAATGGGTTAATTATCCTTATTCGAAATATCAAGGGTGGATCCCCTAACCTTAGCCTTCATTGTTATTGTGTTAATTCCTCTTGTATTTTAATTATTCTATTGTTTATGAACTTTTTATTTTTTTACTATGGTAGGTTCTACCACCTTATGAAATTGTTCTTTAATTTACTATGGTTGGTTATACCACCTATTTCCATGGATGGTTTTACCTCCTCTTACTTTTTGTTTTATATTTGAATGGTCGGTAATACCGCCTACCATCTTACATATTTATTGATATTCTCTTGTCATTTCTTTGAATTATCTATACCATATTCGCTTAGCTTATAATTTGTAGTGCTTAAATCCCCTTCCTCGTGGATCGACCCCGGTCTCACCGGGTTTTATTACTTCGACACTTCTATACTTGGGAGACAATCCTTTTTCGGATGTGTCAAGTTTTTGACGCCGTTGCCGGGGAAGGTAAAAATTGGCGTGCAAAATTGTAAGTGTTCTCTTTTCTCATCTTAGATCTAAATTTTTTATTTTTGTGTGTTCATCTTTTGCTCTCTTTTCTTCTCCCTTTCTTGCATGAAAATTTAGTCACGAACATCTAGTGGTAGACTTGTTAGAAAAACATCATCTTCCTTAGAAACATGGCCAACAACATGGGAAATATCTCACGGGATGCAGGGGACAAACGCTCGCCAACAAAATGATCAAAACCCACGAAGACACCTCAAAGACTACATGAATCCGGAAGGACTAGTGCACCATCTTGTTAGTTTCTACTCCAATTCAATCCATTTCAATTTCAAAAACCAAGTTTGTCGCTTTACCCATTTTTCATGGCCTTGACATGGAGGAACCCATATTCGCACTTGAACACTCTTTGAAGAGGTATGTAGTCCTACACTGACCCAAATTGTAGCATAAACACCATTAGATTAAAGCTTTTTCATTTTTCTTTAAAAGATAAAGCTAGAACATGGCTACAAAATTTGAGGTCAAATTCCATCAGTTCATGGGATTAGATGAAACAACAATTTTTGAAAAAAATTTTTCCTACCCATAGAACAAATTCTCTTAAAAGACAAATTTCCGATTTCTCTCAAAAAAAGGGGAAACCCTTTACCAATGTTGGGATAGGTATAAGGAACTACTTAATACCTGTCCTCACCACGGTTTTGAAACTTAGAGGATAGTTGCACACTTCTATGAAGGGTTAACACCTCAAGATAGGCAACTAGTAGAATTAATGTGTAATGGAGATTTCAAAGAAAAAAGACCCTGAGGAAGCACTTGACTTTAGAATTCCTTGGCAGAAAAAGGCACAAAATGGGACACTGCTCGGCACCTATGAGGTACCAGGCAGGCACAAACCTCGACATCCAATAGAGGCATTTACAACCTTAGGGGAGACCATGACCTTCAAGCCAAATTTGCATCCCTAGCTAGAAAAGTCGAGGCTTTAGAGATGAAAAAGAGTGGTCAATTGAAATCTATTCAAGAAAATGTCTGTAACATTGTGATGACAATGACCATTCTACTGATGATTGCCCAACTTTGCTTGCCTGTAGGGAATGTCTCCATGAAGAAGCTAATGCCTTGAACACTTTCAAAAGGCAAATCACAATCCATACTCACAAACCTACAATCCTGGTTGGAGAAATCATCCAAATTTTAGTTGGAAAAATGACAATCATGCACAATCTTCACAAGTCCCTTTTTCAAACACGGCAAAATTTTCAAAATTCTCATGATCATGCATATGCTCCTCCTCCTAGGAATGACTTGGAAGAAACATGGCATTCATTCATTACAAAGCAAGAGACTTTCAATAGTCAAACTACTCAAACACTAGCAAATTTGTCAGAAAATCTTGCAAAATTTGCATCTACATTTCACATCCGAGAAGGGAAATTTTTCTTCTCAAACATTGGCAAAACACCAAAGCTCAATCTACTCAAATGCAGGGTTCCAAATAAACCATCGATTTTGACCAAGCTAAGTAGTCATGACCATTCGCAAGGTAAGGTGTTGAAAAACATATCCTAACCCTTGTGAGAAAGAAGAAGAATCGATCTTTAAAAAAAGGGGGTGGAGCAGGAAGAGGTTGCCAAACCAAACAACCTAGCGAAGAGGAAACCATATCCTCATCGGCGTCCGTTCTCAAGCATTAGCTACACAAAAGAAGCCAACTCACCATTCTGAAATCATTGAAATTTTCAAACAGGTAAAGGTCAACATTCCTTTACTTGATGTGATCAAACAGGTACCTTCTTATGCAAAATTTTTGAAAGACTTGTGCATTGTGAAAAGAAAACTGAATGTGAAAAAGAAGGCCTTTCTAGCTGAGTAGGTAAGTGCTATTTTCAAAATAATAATACAGTGAAATATAAGGAATCAGGTTTTCTTCAATTTCATGTGTTATTGGAGACCATAAAATTGAACAAGCTTTACTTGATCTTAGTGCTAGTGTAAATTTGCTTCCATATTCAGTTTTTCAAAACTCAATCTAGGTGAGTTAAAACCAACTGTTGTGACTCTTTTGTTTGCTAATAGATCAATTAAAGTGCCAAGAGGAGTAGTAGAAGATTTGTTAGTTCAAGTTGATAAATTCATTTACCCAGTAGATTTTATCATCTTGGATACACAACCAATGGAAGTATGTAATCAATTCCTGTCATTTTAGGGCGCCCATTTCTAGCTACCTTACTGCTTTGATTAATTGCAGGAATGGAGTCATGAAGCCTATCGTTTGGGGAACATGACATTGGAACTTAATGTTTTCCATATGTGCAAACAACCACATGAAGAAGAAGATGAAATTGAGGAGGCTAATATGATCGAATCTATTGTGGAAGATCACATCCAAAAAGGGAGTTCTCTGACCTTTGAAACAATTTGTCTAGTGAATTCATTAGAATCAAGTATGGAACTAGAGTTTGATCTTTCTGATATATGTTCTTATTGGATTGTGCACAGGTGATGGAAAAAGGCTCAAAATCAAGATTTGAAGAATTGGGGCAAATGAATGAAAGCAAGGAAAATGAAGCTCCCAAGATAGAATTGAAGCCCTTGCCTGAAGGACTGAAATATGCATATCTTGGGGAGAATCAGACATATCCGGTGGTAATTTCTTCATCCCTCACATGCGAGCACCAAGGTAAGTTGATAGAAGTGCTTAAAAGGCATAAAAATGCAATTGGGTGGACTTTAAAAGATATAAAAGGCATTAACCCTTTAATTTGCACACATAGAATACATTTAGAGAAAAATGCCAAAACATCTCAACAACCTCAAAGGAGATTAAATCCACCCATGAAAGAGGTCATTAGGGCTGAAGTTCTCAAACTACTTGATGTGGGAATTATCTATCCTATTTCTGATAGCAAGTGGGTAAGCCCTGCGCAAGTAGTACCTAAAAAAATCTGGCATTATAGTTGTTAAAAATAAAAAAGGGGAATCATTGCCAACTCGTGTCTCATCTAGTTGGAGGATGTGCATTGATTATAGAAAATTAAATGTTGTCACTAGAAAAGGCCATTTTCCCTTACCCTTCCTTGACCAAATTCTTGAAAGAGTAGCAGGAAACCCCTACTACTGCTTTCTTGATGGATACTCAGGCTACTATCAAATTCCCATTGCACTCGAAGACCAAGAAAAGACCACATTCACGTGCCCCTTTGGCACTTTTGCATTTAGGAGAATGCCTTTTGGACTTTGTAATGCCCCATCCACTTTTCAAAGATGCATGTTAAGCATTTTCAGTGACATGGTTGAGCATTGTTTAGAAGTTTTCATGGATGATTTAACTGTCTTTGGAAACTCCTTTGATAATTGTCTTGAAAATTTAGAAAAAGTCCTAAAAAGGTGTGTAGAAAAAGGCCTTATTTTGAATTGAGAAAAATGTCATTATATGGTCACTTCAGGAATTGTTTTAGGTCATGTGGTGTCTTCAAAAGGAATTGAAGTGGATAAAGCAAAAGTGGAATTAATTTCCCATTTGCCTCCACCAAAAACAGTTAAAGAGGTTCGTTCATTCTTAGGGCATGCTGGATTTTATAGGAGGTTCATAAGAAATTCAGTGCTATATCTAAACCTCTTTGTAATCTCTTAATAAAAGATACTTCCTTTAAATGGACTCAAGAATGTCAAAATGCCTTTGATACACTAATTGGGCTTTTAACAACTGCTCCAATTATGCAATCTCCTGATTGGTCCTTGCCTTTTGAATTGATGTGTGATGCAAGTGACTATGCCGTTGGTGCTGTCTTAGGACAAAAAAAAGAAGGTAAGCCTTATGTAATATACTATACAAGTAGGACTTTAAATGATGAACAAATGAATTACACAACAACTGAGAAAAAACTACTTGCAGTAGTATTTGCATTGGACAAATTTCGATCTTATTTAATTGGCTCTCCAACCATGGTTTACACTGACATGCAGATGTGAGATATAATGACTAAACAGGAGCAAAACCTAGATGATACGATAGATCTATTGCTCCAAGAATCAACATTCACAATAAAGGATAAGAAAGGAGCCGAAAATGTCGTTGCTGATCATCTTTCAAGACTAACGACAGAGACATTAATTGAAACTTCACCTATCAATGATTCTTTTCCTGATGAATTTTTATTTTCTGTTGCTAATGTACCTTGGTTTGCTAACATTGTAAATTTTCTTGCGACAGGGAAAATGCCACCTCATTGGAATGCTCAAGACAAAAGAAAATTTTTAACCGAGGTGAAAATTTTTTACTGGGATGACCCATATCTGTTCAAATATTGTCCAGACCAAATAATGAGAAGATGCATACCCGACAATGAGGTAAGTAGTGTCATTAACTTTTGTCATTTTGAAGCATGTGGAGGACATTTTTCATCTAGAAAAACAGCTGCTAAGATCTTACAATGTGGATTTTATTGGCCCACCCTATTTAAAGATGCACATGCATTTTGCAAAACGTGTGAAAATTGTCAAAAATTGGGATCTATTTCAAAAAGAAACATGATGCCTTTAAATCCCATTCTTATTGTTGAAATCTTTGATTGTTGGGGTATTGATTTTATGGGACCCTTTCCAGCGTCATTTGGTTTTGTGTATATCCTTGTTGCAGTGGACTATGTTTCAAAATGGGTCGAGGCAATTCCATGTCGAAACAATGATCACAAAACAGTTGTCAAATTCTTGAAGGAGAATTTCTTGAGTAGATTTGGAATTCCTCGAGCCATTATTAGTGATGGGGGTACACATTTTTGTAATAAACCATTTGAAACTTTAATGAAGAAATATGGAATAACCCATAAAATTTCTACACCTTATCACCCACAAACAAGTGGACAAGTTGAATTAGCTAATAGGGAGATAAAACACATCTTAGAAAAAACGGTTAACCCAAATCGTAAAGATTGGTCTTTAAGACTTAATGATGCACTTTGGGCTTACCGAACTGCTTTTAAAACATCATTGGGAATGTCTCCTTATAGACTAGTTTATGGAAAACCTTGTCACTTGCCTGTGGAAATTGAGCATAAAGCTTATTGGGCTATTAAAACATTTAACACAAATTTGAATGATGCTTGCAAGTTACGTAAACTCCAACTAAGTGAACTTGAAGAAATCAGGAATGAGGCTTATGAAAATTCTAAAATCTACAAAGAAAAAATGAAGGTTTTTCATGACAAATCCATTGTTAGAAAATCTTTTGAACCTTCACAAAAATTTCTTTTGTATAATTCAAGATTGCATTTGTTTCCTGGTAAACTTCGGTCTCGTTGGACTGGGCCTTTCATTGTTAAAAATTTTTTCCCTCATGGAGCAGTTGAAATTGAGAACCCAAAGAATGGTCATGTGTTTAAAGTTAATGGACAACGGTTAAAACCATTCTTTGAAAATTTTGACCAAAAAGAAGAGTCCATTGCTTTAATCGATCCTTTTTAAGGATTGATTTTTCCCGGTCAAGTGGCGGATACGGTACTCCGTGACTATTAAAGTCGGTTTTCAGTTCCCTAAAAACTGTTGCTCACCTTGCATCCATTTTCTTTTCTTCTCTCTCATTTTCTTCACATGGATACCATTCTCTCAAAATTGCACAAACATTTTCCCTCTCTTTCTCAAAATGATTTGCTTAAAATTTATAAAGCTCGTGCAGAAAGACTAAGGTTGTTGATGCGTAAGGGTATTCCTGCTGATTTAAGATGGTTAATTGAAGCCAAGGTTCGATTCTCTTGTGAGTTTTCAGATAATCTTGTTTCCCACATGCCAGGTTTGGGAAAAAGCTCTTATGCCAAAAAGCGAAGAGCGAACAGGTTACAAGTTTGTCCCAAATGTGCAAGATGGACTTGTAACCAACGTTGCCGCTCCTTAGGATATTTGTCTAATAATCGAGAGGATAAACTACAATTCATCAAGAATGGACTGAGTAGGGAGTCTTTGGATGATATCCGAGTGACTCTTGAGACACATTCTTGTGGACTTGTGCAGCGTGAAATTTTTAATTTGTGGACACAATTCCGAGATGAGCAGGAACGCTATAGTCTTGGGAATCTGACTCAAAACGACCCTGTTTGCCAGTTTATAAGAAAACTGGATGGGAAGCATATCCCAACTCATAGAAGGTGTTTAAGCTGTTTCTGGACGTAAAACCAGAGGAAGATGTGAGCCACAGTCACAACTACTTGTACATATGCATGTGTGCCATCATTTTTGAATTTTAATGCCTTATAGCTGTCATTTTTTAATTTGTATCTTTTGTTTGACTTATGGTGTCTTATTTCATCATTTTTTTTGAATTTTTATGCATTATTGTCAAATTTTTCAACAAGCAACCGAGCTACCTATTTAGATGTCATCATTAGCATACCTTTTTACACTGCATAAATACCATATGTCTTGTTCTCTTCTTCACACATAGTTAGAGAGTTACATAGACATGGAGGGAACTTCAAAACGTTGAATCCAAAGGATATGTGTATTCTGTGGATCTCGACCAGGTAAAAGTGAAGAGTTCGTAGAAGTAGCGAATTATCTTGGTAGGCTACTGGCTGAAAGAAAGAATCATGTGGTTTATGGGGGAGGTAGCCTCGGGTTAATGGGTTGCGTATCAACAGCTGCACATGTAGGAGGCAGTCAAGTGTTAGGAGTTATTCCTAAAGCTTTGGCTGTAGAAAGCATTGTTGGAAAAACGGTTAGGAAGGAGTTACAGGTCTCCTCTATGCATGAACGCATGGCACATATGCTCATCAATTCAGATGCCTTTATTGCTTTACCAGGTGGCTTTGGCACTCTTGAAGAAATTTTTCAAATTGCCTCTTGGGCCAAACTGAATCTCCATCAAAAACCCATAGTTTGTTGAATGTCAAAAATTTCGTGATCCTTTGTAACCCCTCCCAAAAAAAAACTCCTTCCCCTCAAAAAAGTTTTGTTGATGCAGCTGTGGAATAGAATTTTCTCCCTATTCAGCGGATAAAGATCCTTGTTTCTACCACTTCTGCAGGCGAGTTACTTGACAAATTATAAGAAGTTGAGTATGAACCTGACCAAGCTAGTACTCAAATTAATTGGGCAAGAGGGCAAAACAAAAAGTGCAAATTGGATTTGAATCTCCGTTTGTAATGTTTTCTTGTGCTTTATTTTATTTTATTTTATGAGTCTTTCAGGTCATCTCTCTTTAATAATAGAAGCTTTAGGTAATGTCTCCTATACTTTATCTCTCTACGTTTAAACATTGAGGACAATGTTTCATTTGGTTGGGGGGGAAGGATAGTAGACATAAGTGTGTCTTGAAATTTTATTTTTTCTTGAAAAAAAAAAAGAAAGCAAGTTAGTAATTAGATTCAGAGTGCGGTGTAAGGAGTTCAAATCCTCTTGAGACGCATTCTCGGTCAGGAATGGCAGAGTAGGGAGGACCAGTTTGAAATCTTGAAACCCATTCTAACCAATTGTCATTTATTATATTTTTGATTTGGTGATACTCATTTTAGCTATAACTTGATTATTATTTAGTCTTGGATTTTGAATGTTTCATAACAAGTAGTAGGTGCTATATAATTTTCACTCTGACAGATCTATATTCAAATCTCACTCGAACATACACCTTACACATTATACATTAATAATAAACTGTGTGCTTATGTACATCTCTGTTATGGCACAGTATTTCCACGTCCATGAACCTTTCTTCACACACAAACATACCTTGATGCATGATTATGGGTGGCGAAATGAAATTGTTGAGTTCTTTTATTTTGTTTAGGATAACAACAAAAGGAAGGGAAAAGTAAAAAAAAAGTGAAAGCAAAAAAAAAAAGAGTAAAAGTAAAAAAAAAAGAGAGAGAGAGCAATTGTGGGTAAGTTTGGTCTCGTAGCCTCCTTAATTCGAGCAATTAAGTCAGAGGGGTGCCTCAACACCTAATACCCTAAGACCAACTGGTTTGGGAGCTATTGGCCCAAAGCTCGCTACATGGATTAAGGAGAAAGCTTAATGGGATTCAACATTGCACTATCCGCAAGTTTCTAAGCAAAATAAAGCATCGGCAACCCGAGTCGTTAAGCTCGAAGGGGTGTCTTAACACCTAATGCCCTAAAGCCAACTGGTCTGGGAGTCATTAGCCTAAGACTCGCTACATGGGTTAAAGATGCATTCTTTCAAAAAAAAAAGGAGAAAGAGAAAAAAAAGAAAAATATATATATGTAAAATAAATAAATACCCCTCACCTAAGGTTGTTAGCCTTAACAAATTTTAGAATTGATATGACTTCTTTCTGATAAGCCCCATAATCATGTGTCGACTGAGCACAAAAAGAAGGTTTATTGATATCTTGACTGAAGGGTACATGAGTCATTAAAAAAAAAATTGGTTGAGAGTTTGTTTATTTGGATAAAATCAAGGAGAGTGCAATAATAACCACCTTGGATGTAAAATTCTATAAATCACTAAATAATAACGCTTTAATTGCTAGGGACTAACAATAAGCTAGTTGGGGGGTGTGATGAACACCTAAATATGTATGTTTAATGAGAGCTTAATTCATCATATTGTATTAATTGTGTCATTAAATCCCTCAACTTAAGCATATTTGTAGTCTTTACATCTTTGAATTAACTTTCTCTTAATTTTGGTTTTGATGTAGGTTCGGTAAAATGAGCATAACTCTCTATTTATAGATCAGAATGGTGTAAATCTTAATGTTTTGGAGAGCTGATTAAATTATCTACAAGATTGTATTTCAGAAGCATCGTTAAATTTGGGCTCTTAGTGGACCAAAAATGGGCTTGAAATGAACCTATCTGCAGTTTCGGCCCAGCTTGACCATGCCTCAGTATTTTGACCATATCTCTCAAAATATG
>SNVD02000057.1:0-12969 GCA_013180625.2 Boswellia sacra | reverse complement strand
TAAATATATACACACAAACACACACACACACACACACATTATATATATATATATATATATATATATATATATATAGGAACTGATTCTCTTGGAAAAGAAACTGAGGTTCTACCGGCAGACAGCTTTTCTATCTTTGGCTTGTCATGAACAGTTTGAGGCTTGTTACTCTGCTCATACTCATTAATCCATTTTGGAGGAAAAAACGAGCTGATTTTGCTTGAAAGTTTGAGGCTGAATGATTACACCATTACCAGTGAGTCTAGTAATTGGCATATTTGTGTGGTTCAGGGAAAAGAGATGTGTTTGGACTTTATAGGTCATGGAATGATGAATTGCAAGGGCTGACTCATTGGGATTCATTTCTAATCCATGTAACTGGATCATGACTTTGATAGTGTTTGGCAAAGTAGGCTTGGAAATATCAAGGGTAAAGTTAGGTTCAACTTGTATGATAACATGACCTTGATTGAGACCTACCTCAACAGCTGATATCAAAGCTTTTTCGAAAGACTGCCAACGAGTATCTAGAACTGCAATGAAACAAGTAACATTTTTACCACCAAGGAATAATGGTTGCAATCCTATTCGAATTGCTCCCAGATGAAATCCACGGTAGCCTTCTCGACTGTATCTTTGGATATCTGGTGCGGAAATTATAGGAAGATAGGTTTCTGATGAACTTGAAGAAATAGATTGGACGGACACTTCCGAGGACTTGTACACAGACTTGAGTTTAGGGGTTCTAAACGGAACAAGGGTTTTTAGTTTAGGAATAAGAACACTGACATCATAGAACTTATAAGGATTAAGAGGATCTAGATGAAAGGGGTGTAGAGAATTGGGTTTAGTATCTGACTCATACTCTGCCTCATAATGAAAGTTTGTGACCGAACTAGAAGAAGAAGGAACTTCTGAAGAAGACTTTGCAAATTCAGTCGTTGCTATCTCTTGGTTATCCATTGTCCTTATGTTGCCTCTCAGGGTCTTACTACAAAGGGAGAATATAGATATAACTTTTCTTGTGGATATTAGCTCTTTTTCTCACGCCACCTTGGCTTTCTTTTCGAGCATTCACACCACAATAGAAAAGTATCCTCAATCTATATTTCTTCACTCTGGATAGCCTTAACTGAATCACAACTTCTAACTCAGAAATTAATAAGATATCAAAATGATAAAATTCAACCGACGGCAGGGCCGAACTGAGAGAACTTTATTATTTTGAACCTTAGACTTCAACTCCTTTTGGGAGGATAGGCTCTGATACCATTAAAACAACTAGGCTCAGAGTACAAGCTCTGATTCCATTACTAGAGAAAGGGATTACACAAGGGATAGACACACGAGAGACTCGGCTAGTATTCCGTTTCCCAATACAAAGCCCAAGTATCCTTTATATAGGCCAAGCCAGGATACTATACTAGGATGCTTCCTTATCTCTAAGGAATCTCCTTTACACGTGTACACTACTTTACAACTCACACCTTATCATTATCATCATAACACTGGACACCTCACTACATGACTCACCCATAAAGACAATACAACATCATTACACTAGCATGACTCAACTCATGCTTTATTGCTTTATGTCACATCAAGTCACATCATGTCTATTCACCATTGCTTCCGCTGACGGGTCCACTTTGCTTCCGCTTTAATCTTCATCATTGTCGAAGAAGAAATCATCCTGCCATGGAACTTGATTGATTGGTGGAAGTAGTGGATCAACTGGTTCGTTAGGCAGTTGTGGCTGTGGCCAATCTTCCCATCCTTCGTCAAGATCTTCCCATGGTGGTGAAGGATTCTGAATCTCATTGGCTCTTCCTTGCTTGCGAAGCCATTCATGGTAATCATGCCGATATTCTTGAATCGACTCATCTTCAGAACTGTCATTTACGAGCTTTCTTCAAGTTCTTCAGAAACCTATCTTCCTATAATTTCCGCTCCAGATATCCAAAGATACAGTCGAGAAGGCTACCGTGGAATTCATCTGGGAGCAATTCGAATAGGATTGCAACCATTATTCCTTGGTGGTAAAAATGTTACTTGTTTCATTACAGTTCTAGATACTCGTTGGCAGTCTTTTGAAAAAGCTTTGATATCAGCCCTGGTGAGGTAGGTCTCAATTGGAAGAACTTTGCCAATCTCTTTCTTGCGTGCAGGCCATCCTTCCCAAAACGTCGGATATATCACTCATATGAGCATGGATAATTGGCTCAATAAATGCTCTCTTGTTCTGCACATATATCGCTAACTGAAAAATTACTAGCATCTGTGGACAAATTTGAATCCACCTGGGTAGCTCAGAGTACAAGCTCTGATTCCATTACTAGAGAAAGAGATTACACAAGGGATAGACACCCGAGAGACTCGGCTAGTATTCCGTGTCCCAATACAAAGCCTAAGTATCCTTTATATAGGCCAAGCCAGGATACTATGCTAGGATGCTTCCTTATCTCTAAGGAATCTCCTTTACACGTGTACACTACTTTACAACTCACACCTTATCATTATCATCATAACACTGGATACCTCACTACATGACTCACACATAAAGACAATACAACATCATTACACTAGCATGACTCAACTCATGCTTTATTGCTTTATGTCACATCAAGTCACATCATGTCTATTCACCATTGCTTCCGCTGACGGGTCCACTGACACATCCGAAAAAGGATTGTCTCCCAAGTATAGGAGTGTCGAAGTAATAAAACCCGGTGAGACCGGGGTCGATCCACGAGGAAGGGAATTTAAGCGTTACAAATTATAAGCTAAAACAAATGTGATATGGATGATTCAAAGAGGTGACATGATAATATCAACAAGTATGTAAGATGGTAGGCGGTATTACCGACCATTCAAATATAAAACAAAAGGCAAGAGGAGGTAAAACCATCCATGAAAATAGGTGGTATAACCAACCATAGTAAATTAAAGAACAATTTCATAAGGTGGTAGAACATACCATAGTAAATAAAATAAAAAGTTCATAAACAATAGAATAATTAAAATACAAGAGGAATTAACACAATAACAATGAAGGCTAAGGTTAGGGGATCCGCCCTTGATAATTCAAATAAGGATAATTAACCCATTTTAGTTATATGAATTATATTTGTTTCATTACCAATATTTATACCACTTCTTGTAAATGGGTTTAAGCATCCAATGTGCCAATCACTATATGTCTACAACAAATCAAGGTTCCTAACTAGATTCGTGTCGGTAAGGAAGAACCATACATCATCTAGAAAGGATCTAAGCATTTGATGTGCCAAGGATTGTCGACAATGGATCAAGACCTCCACTTTACGAGTGGTGTCAAGATTGATTAAGAAATTAAATATAAAGCATATTGAATAAACATTATAAGATTAAGATTATTAAGCACATATTAAGGGTTAGAGAATCCTTATTCTCATATCAAGGGTTTCACCCTTCACCTTAGCAAAAGAGAAATTAGAAGAACATTATAATAGAAAGAAAATAAAATGTAAGAAAAAGGAAATTCATTAATAACATAAACACACAAAACACAATACCAGATCCTAGCCAAAGCCAAAATGTTCCAGCCAAGGCCAAGATGCCCTAATGGGTCACAAGGCACCTCTATTTATAGATACATCCAGGGGCAAACTTGCCAAATTACAAGGGCATAATTGTCAAATATTAGTTGTAAATATCTTTGACAATTGGGATCATTAGGCACCGACTTTGACCATCAATTTTGACATTGAAATATTGAGATTTTTAATCACATGTCTTCATGAAAGTTGTAGATATTTCTCTCAGCTTTCTAGAACATATTGATTTGCACAATTTGGATACGTATTTGAGAGATACGGTCCAAATACTGAGGCCTGGTCAGACTGGGCCGAGACTGTAGATGGGTTCATTTCAAGCCCAATTTTGCTCCACTAAGAGCCCGAATTTGATGCTGCTTGTGAAATGCAATCTTGTAGAAAATTAAATCAGCTTTCCAAAACATTAAGAATTGCACCATTCTGATCTATAAAAAGAGAGTTATGCCCATTTTACCGAACCTGTAACAAAACAAAATTAAGAGAAATTAATTCCAAAGATGCAAATGCTACAAATATGCTTAAGTTGAGGAATTTAATGACACTATTACATGTAATATGTGAACTAAACTCTTATTACACATGCATATTTAAGTGTCATCACACCCCCAACTAGCTTATTGCTAGTCCCTAGCAATTAAAGCGTTATTATTTAGAAGTGATTTATAGAATTTTACATCCAAGGTGGTCATTATTGCACTCTCCTTGATTTTATCCAAATAAAACTTGACACATCCGAAAAAGGATTGTCTCCCAAGTATAGGAGTGTCGAAGTAATAAAACCCGGTGAGACCGGGGTCGATCCACGAGGAAGGGAATTTAAGCGTTACAAATTATAAGCTAAACAAATGAGATATGGATGATTCAAAGAGGTGATATGATAATATCAACAAGTATGTAAGATGGTAGGTGATATTACCGACCATTCAAATATAAAACAAAAAGCAAGAGGAGGTAAAACCATCCATGGAGATAGGTGTTATAACCAACCATAGTAAATTAAAGAACAATTTCATAAGGTGGTAGAACCTACCATAGTAAATAAAATAAAAAGTTCATAAACAATAAAATAATTAAAATACAAGAGGAATTAACACAATAACAATGAAGGTTAAGGTTAGGGGATCCGTCCTTGATAATTCAAATAAGGATAATTAACCCATTTTAGTTATATGAATTATATTTGTTTCATTACCAATATTTATACCACTTCTTTTAAATGGGTTCAAGCATCCAATGTGCCAATCACCATATGTCTACAACAAATCAAGGTTCCTGACTAGATTCGTGTCGGTAAGGAAGAACCATACATCATCTAGAAAGGAACCAAGCATTTGATGTGCCAAGGATTGTCGACAATGGATCAAGACCTCCACTTTACGAGTGGTGTCAAGATTGATTAAGAAAGTAAATGTAACTCATATAAAATAAACAACATAAGATTAAGATTATTAGGCACATATTAAAGGTTAGAGAATCCTTATTCTCATATCAAGGGTTTCACCCTTTCACCTTAGCAAAAGAGAAATTAGAAGAACATTATAATAGAAAGAAAATAAATGCAAGAAAAAGGAAATTCATTAATAACATAAACACACAAAACACAATACAAGATCCTAGCCAAAGCCAAAATGTTCCAGCCAAGGCCCAGAGGCCCTAATGGGTCACAAGGCACCTCTATTTATAGATACATCCAGGGGCAAACTTGTCAAATTACAAGTGCATAAATGTCAAATATTAGTTGTAAATATCTTTGACAATTGGGATCATTAGGCACCGACTTTGACCATCAATTTTGACATCGACATGTTGTGAATTTTAATCACATGTCTTCATGAAAGTTGTAGATATTTCTCTCAGCTTTCTAGAACATATTGATTTGAACAATTTGGATATGTATTTTGAGAGATACGGTCCAAATACTGAGGCCTGGTCAGACTGGGCCGAGACTGTAGATGGGTTCACTTCAAGCCCAATTTTGGTCCACTAAGAGCCCGAATTTGATGATGCTTGTGAAAATGCAATCTTGTAGACAATTAAATCAGCTTTCCAAAACATTAAGAATTGCACCATTCTGATCTATAAATAGAGAGTTATGCCCATTTTACCGAACCTGTAACAAAACCAAAATTAAGAGAAATTAATTCCACAGATGCAAATGCTACAAATATGCTTAAGTTGAGGAATTTAATGACACTATTAATGCAATATGATGAGCTAAACTCTTATTAAACATGCATATTAAGTGTTCATCACACCCCCCAACTAGCTTATTGCTAGTCCCTAGCAATTAAAGCGTTATTATTTAGAAGTGATATATATAATTTTACATCCAAGGTGGTCATTATTGCACTCTCCTTGATTTTATCCAAATAAACAAACTCTCAACTGATTTTTTTTTATATGACTCATGTACCCTTCAGTCAAGATATCCACAAACCTTCTTTTGTGCTCAGTTGACACATGACTATGGGGCTTATTAGAAATAAGTCATATCGGTTCTAGTATTTGTTAAGGCTAACAACCTTAGGTAGGGGATATTCATTCATTTTATACATTTTTTTCTCTTTTTTTTCTCTTTTTTTTTTTTTTTAAAGAATGCATCTTTAACCCATGTAACGAGCCTTAGGCTAATGGCTCCCAGACCAGTTGGCCTTAGGGCATTAGGTGTTAAGACACCCCTTCGAGCTTAACGACTCGGGTTGCCGATGCTTTATTTTTACTTAGAAATTTATGGATAGTGCAATGTTCAATCCCATTAAGCTTTCTCCTTAATCCATGTAGCGAGCTTTGGGCCAATAACTCCCAAACCAGTTGGTCTTTAGGTATTAGGTGTTGAGGCACCACTCGGGCTTAATTGCTCGAATTAAGGAGGCTACAAGACCAAACTTATCCACCATTACTTTCTCTCTTTTTTTATTTTTTTTTCTTTCATTTTTCATTTTTTTTCATTTTTTTTTAAACTTTCCCCTTCCTTTTGTTGTTATCCTAAACAAAACAAAAGAACTCAAATATTGCAATATTTCATTTCGCCACCCACAATCATACATGAAGGTATGTGTGTGTGTGAAGAAAGATTCATAGATACTTGCTTAATGAGCACATAAGCACACAATTTATTAAAAGATAAGGTTGTGAGAGTTCATAGATTTGAATGATTCAAAGTGAAATGAATAAGACCTCCTTGTTAAAAAATTCAAAAATCAAGACTAAATAATATCAAATAAGTCTTCAAAAATGCAAGAATAAAATGACAATTGGTTAGAATGGGTTTCAAGAGTTCAAACTGGTCCTCCCTACTCTGCCATTCCTGACCCAGAATGCGTCTCAAGAGGATTTGAACTCCTTACACCGCACTCTGAATCTAATTACTAACTCGCTTTTTTTTTTTTGTTTGCAAGAAAAAATAAAATTTCAAGACACATTTATGTCTACTATCCTTCCCCCCCAACCAAATGAAACATTGTCCTTAATGTTTAAATGTAGAGAGATAAAGTATAGGAAACATTACCTGAAGCTTCTGTTATTCAAGAGAGATGACCTGAAAGACTCATAAAATAACATGCTAAAAATAAAATAAAAGAAAAAAAAAATTACAAACGGAGATTCAGATCCAATTTGCACTTTTTTGTTTTGCCCTCCTGCCCAATTAATTTGAGTACTAGCTGGGTCAGGTTCATACTCAACTTCTTGTAATTTGTCAAGTAACTCACCAGCAAAAGTGGCAGAAACAAGGATCTGTCTCGCCCAATGTGGGATAAAATTTTGTTCCACAGCTGCATCAACCAAACTTATCAAAGGATCAAAGAAATTTTTAACATTCAACAAACCTATGGGTTTTTTATGGAGATTCAGTTGGGCCCAAGAGGCAATTTGAAAAATTTCTTCAAGAGTGCCAAAGCCACCTGGTAAAGCAATAAAGGCATCTGAATTGATGAGCATATGGCCATGCGTTCATGCATAGAGGAGACCTGTAACTCCTTCCCAACCGTTTTTCCAACAATACTTTTTACAGCCAAAGCTTTAGGAATAACTCTAGAACTGAGTACCCCCTACATGTGCAGCCCTGTTGACACACAACCCATTACCCGAGGCTACCTCCCATAAACACATGAATCTTCTTTCAGCCAGTAGCCTACCAAGATAATTCGCTACTTCTACGAACTCTTCACTTTTACCTGGTCGAGATCCACAGAATACACATATCCGTTGGATTCGACGTTTTGAAGTTCCCTCCATGTCTATGTAACTCTCTAACTATGTGTGAAGAAGAGAACAAGACATGTGGTATTTATGGAGTGCAAAAGGTATGCTAATGATGATATCTATCTAGGTAGCTCGATTGTTTGTTGAAAAAGTTGACAATAATGCAAAAAAAAGGTCAAAAGATGATGAAATAAGACACCATAAGTCAAACAAAAGATACAAATTCAAAAATGACAGCAATGAGGTATTAAAATTCAAAAATGATGGCACGCATGCATATGTACAGGGAGTTGTGACTGTGGCTCACATCTTCCTCTGGTTTTACGTCCAGAAACGGCTTAAACACCTTCTATGAGTTGGGGATATGCTTCCCATCCAGTTTTCTTATAAACTGGCAAACAGGGTCGTTTTGAGTCAGATTCCCAAGACTATAGCGTTCCTGCTCATCTCGGAATTGTGGCCACAAATTAAAAATTTCACGCTGCACAAGTCCACAAGAATGCGTCTCAAGAGTCGTTCGGATATCATCCAAAGACTCCTTACTCAGTCCATTCTTAATGAACTGTAGTTTATCCTCTCGATTGTTAGACAAATATCCCAAGGAGCGGCAACGCTGGTTACAAGTCCATCTTGCACATTTGTGACAAACTTGCAACCTTTTTGCTCTTCGCTTTTTGGCATAAGAGCTTTTTCCCAAACCTGGCATATGGGAAACAAGATTATCTGAAAACTCACAAGAGAATCGAACCTTGGCTTCAATTAACCATCTTAAATCAGTAGGAATACCCTTACGCATCAACAACCTTAGTCTTTCTGCACGAGCTTTATAAATTTAAAGCAAATCAATTTGAGGAAGAGAGGGAAAATGTTTGTGCAATTTTGAGAGAATGGTATCCATGTGAAGAAAATATGAGAGAAGAAAAGAAAATGGATGCAAGGTGAGCAACAGTTTTTAGTAGGGAGGCAAAAAAACTGAAAAAACCGACTTGTAAAGTCACGGCGTACCGTATCCGCCACTTGACGGGAAAAATCAATCCTTTTAAAAAAGGATCGATTAAAGCAATGGACTCTTCGTTTTGGGCAAAAATTTTCAAAGAATGGTTTTAACCGTTGTCCATTAACTTTAAACACATTACCATTCTTTGGGTTCTTGATTTCAACTGCTCCATGAGGGAAAACATTTTTAACAATGAAAGGCCCAGTCTAACGAGACCGAAGTTTACCAGGAAACAAATGCAATATTGAATCATACAAAAGAACTTTTTGTGAAGGTTCAAAAGATTTTCTAACAATGGATTTGTCATGAAAAACCTTCATTTTTTCTTTGTAGATTTTAGAATTTTCATAAGCCTCATTCCTGATTTCTTCAAGTTCACTTAGTTAGAGTTTACGTAACTTGCAAGCATCATTTAAATTTGTGTTGAATGTTTTAATAGCCCAATAAGCTTTATGCTCAATTTCCACAGGCAAGTGACAAGGTTTTCCATAAACTAGTCTATAAGGAGACATTCCCAATGATGTTTTAAAAGCAGTTCGGTAAGCCCAAAGTGTATCATTAAGTCTTAAAGACCAATCTTTACGATTTGGGTTAAACGTTTTTTCTAAGATCTGTTTTATCTCCCTATTAGCTAATTCAACTTGTCCACTTGTTTGTGGGTGATAAGGTGTAGAAATTTTATGGGTTATTCCATATTTCTTCATTAGGGTTTCAAATGGTTTGTTACAAAAATGTGTACCCCCATCACTAATAATGGCTCGAGGAATTCCAAATCTACTCAAGATATTCTCCTTCAAGAATTTGACAACTGTTTTGTGATCATTGTTTCGACATGGAATTGCCTCGACCCATTTTGAAACATAATCCACTGCAACAAGGATATACACAAAACCAAATGACGGTGGAAAGGGTCCCATAAAATCAATACCCCAACAATCAAAGATTTCAACAACAAGAAAGGGATTTAAAGGCATCATGTTTCTTTTTGAAATGGATCCCAATTTTTGACAATTTTCACATGTTTTGCAAAATGCATGTGCATCTTTAAATAAGGTGGGCCAATAAAATCCACATTGTAAGATCTTAGCAGCTGTTTTTCTAGATGAAAAATGTCCTCCACATGCTTAAGAATGACAAAAGTTAATGACACTACTTACCTCATTGTCGGGTATGCATCTTCTCATTATTTGGTCTGGACAATATTTGAGCAGATATGGGTCATCCCAGTAAAAATTTTTCACCTCGGTTAAAAATTTTCTTTTGTCTTGAGCATTCCAATGAGGTGGCATTTTCCCTGTCGCAAAAAAATTTACAATGTTAGCAAACCAAGGTACAGTAGCAACGGAAAATAAAAATTCATCAGGAAAAGAATCATTGATAGGTGAAGTTTCAAGTAATGTCTCTGTCGTTAGTCTTGAAAGGTGATCAGCAACGACATTTTCAGCTCCTTTCTTATCCTTTATTGTGATGTTGAATTCTTGGAGCAATAAGATCCACCGTATCAATCTAGGTTTTGCATCCTGTTTAGACATTAAATATCTCACAGCTGCATATGGTCAGTGTAAACCAATTGTTGGAGAGCCAATTAAATAAGATCGAAAATTTATCCAAGCAATTAATACTGCAAGTAGAATTCTTTTCTCAGTGGTGGTAATTCATTTGGGCATCATTAAGTCCTACTTGCATAGTATATTACATAACGCTTACCTTCTTCTCGTGGCCTAAGACGGCACCACCGCATAGCACTTGCCATCACACATCAAATTCAAAAAGGCAAGGGACCAATAAACCAGGAGATGCCTATTTGAAGCAGTTGTTTAAAAGGTCCATTAGTGTATCAAAGGCTTTTGACTTCTGAGTCCATTCAAAGGAAGTATCTTATTAAGAGGTTACAAAGAGGTTTAGATATAGCACTGAAATTTCTTATGAACCTCCTATAAAATCCAGCATGCCCTAAGAATGAACGAACCTCTTTAACTGTTTTTGGTGGAGGCAAATGGGAAATTAATTACACTTTTGCTTTATCCACTTCAATTCCTTTAGAAGACACCACATGACCTAAAACAATTCCTGAAGTGACCATATATGACATTTTTTCCAATTCAAAATAAGACCTTTTTCTACACACCGTTTTAGGACTTTTTCTAAATTTTCAAGACAATTATCAAAAGAGTTTCCAAAGACAGTTAAATCATCCATGAAACTTTCTAAATAATGCTCAACCATGTCACTGAAATGCTTAACATGCATCTTTGAAAAGTGGCTGGGGCATTACAAAGTCCAAAAGGCATTCTCCTAAATGCAAAAGTGCCAAAGGGGCACGTGAATGTGGTCTTTTCTTGGTCTTCAAGTGCAATGGAAATTTGATAGTAGCCTGAGTATCCATCAAGAAAGCAGTAGTAGGGGTTTCCTGCTACTCTTTCAAGAATTTGGTCAAGGAAGGGTAAGGGAAAATGGTCTTTTCTAGTGACAACATTTAATTTTCTATAATCAATGAACATCCTCCAACTAGATGAGACACGAGTTGGCAATAATTCACCCTTTTCATTTTTAACCACTGTGATGCCAGATTTTTTAGGTACTACTTGTGTAGGGCTTACCCACTTACTATCAGAAATAGGATAGATAATTCCTACATCAAGTAGTTTTTGTGAGAAACTAAGCCCTAATTGGGGGGGGGGGGGGAAAACCCTCTTTTTCATGGTGGACTTTAATCTCCTTTGAGGTTGTTGAGATGTTTTGGCATTTTCCTCTAAAATGTATTCTATGTGTGCAAATTAAAGGGGTTAATGCTTTATATCTTTTAAAGTCCATCCGATTGCATTTTTATGCCTTATAAGCACTTCTATCAACTTACCTTGTTGCTCGCATGTGAGGGATGAAGAAATTACCATTGGATATGTCTGATTTTCCCCAAGATAAGCATATTTCAGTCCTTCAGGTAAGGGCTTCAATTCTAACTTGGGAGCTTCATCTTCCTTGCTTTCATTCATTTGCCCCAATTCTTCAAATCTTGATTTTGAGCCTTTTTCCATCACCTGTGCACAATGCAATAAAGAACATATATTAGAAAGATCAGACTCTAGTTCCATGCTTGATTCTAATGAATTCACAAGACAAGTTTTCAAAGGGTCAGAAGAACTCCCTTTTTGGATGTGACCTTCCACAATAGATTCGATCATATTAGCCTCCTCAATTTCATCTTCTTCTTCATGTGGTTGTTTGCAAATATTGAAAACATTAAGAGTTCAATGTCATGTTCCCAAAAGAGAGCTTCATGACTCCATTTCCTGCAATTAATCAAAGCATTAGAGGTAGCTAGAAATGGACGCCTAAAGTGACAGGAATGAATTACATACTGCACTGGTGTGTGTGTCCAAGACAATAAAACCAGGGTAAACGAATTTATTGAATTGAACTAACACATCTTCTACTATTCCTCTTGGTACTTTAATTGATCTATCAGCAAGCAAACGAGTCACAGAAGTTGGTTTTAACTCACCTAGATTGAGTTTTTGAAAAACCGAGTATGGAAGCAAATTCACACTAGCACCCAGATCAAGTAAAGCTTGTTCAATTTTATGGTCTCCAATAACACATGAAATTGTAGGACAACCTGGATCCTTATATTTCACTGTATTATTATTTTGAAGAATAGCACTTACTTGCTCGGCTAGAAAGGCCTTCTTTTTCACAGTTAGTTTTCTTTTCACAGTGCACAAGTCTTTCAAAAACTTTGCATAAGAAGGTACCTGTTTGATCACATCAAGTAAGGGAATGTTGACCTTTACCTGTTTGAAAATTTCAAAGATTTCAGAACTGTGAGTTTGCTTCTTTTGTGTGGCTAATGCTTGAGGAAATGGAGGCACAGATGAGGATATGGTTTCCTCTTCGCTAGGTGTTGGTTTAGCAGCCTCCTCCTGCCCTTTAGAGATCGATTCTTCTTCTTTCTCACAAGGGTCAGGAATGTGTTTTTCAACAATCTTACCATTGCGAAAGGTCATGACTGACTTGGCTTGGTCAAAGTAATGGTTACTTGAACTTCCTGCATTTGAGTTAGATTGATCTTTGGGGTTTTGCAATGTTTGAGAAGGAAATTTTCCCTTCTCTTGGATGCTAAATGTCGATGCAAATTTTGCAAGAGTTTCTGACAAATTTGCTCATGTTTGAGCAGTT
>SNVD02000055.1:0-13071 GCA_013180625.2 Boswellia sacra | reverse complement strand
ACACAGTCCCGACAATATCTCATTTTGATGTTCGTCCGAAATTTGAGGTTATAACTACACTGATCATACACCTGATAAAACTCAGAACTCGAGTACTGAAATTACCAGATTGAAGATGCCTTACATAATCAAATCGTCAGGCGGTCGACGCACCTGCACGCTAACGACCTCCACCAAAGACGATCAAAACGTAACACGAGACGAGCTCGTTGAAGCATTAAGAGGACTAACCTTGAAATTCGAGGTGAAGATCATAGACGTCCTACCTAGAGCGGAAATCGACAATGATCAAGACGGTGCGCGAGATACAAAGGATGTCGAAAAAGTCTATGCGACGAACAGCCCGAACGAAGTTATCCGAACTGAGCTACCAATGAAACCAAGTGTCAGCTTCGCGCCTACTTATTCATCAGTATCCGACTCAAAGAAGGCCGGCGTGAGCAGTCCGGAGCTAGAGGCGACTATTAAGGAAGAAACTATTCCGCCTCCTAAATTGACTACATTCAGTGATTTCGTTAGAGGCTCTGCGCCACAGTCTACCATCAAGACCTCAATTGCTGAAGCCAAAATGCAAAACGGTTGTACTCAGCTTCCGCCGGATGATGAACCAAAGTACCTTGTCCACCCAAGTCATAATGTTCAGCAACCCATAGCCGGTGCTGAGGTTCGAAAACCACGCGACATTACTAGACCTGTGCTCATTCGAGGGCAGCTTAGTATCGGCTCAGAACTCATGACAATGTGTGTGAATGTCGGCGGAGACGAAGATAGTCCGTTGCCGTTCATCACTTACTCTATAGACAAGCTCATCAAGGTTACAGAGATGATACAAGACATCTCATGTGACATAGAGGGTCGATCCAGGCCAACTAGTGTCGACTTGGGCGATATTGTATACGCCAAGAGCAAGGAAGATAACCAGTGGTATCGCGCTATGGTGCAACTTGTTGACGATATCGCCATAGAGGTGTACTTTTTTGACTGGGGACTCACAGAAGGGTTGGACTTATTTCGTATTCGACACCTGACGGAAATGGAGCTTGGCCTTGCCAAAAATCCCGCCTGTGCTGTAAGAGTCAAGTTCACCAATGAGCGAAGTAGTCTGCTCGACGACGCTCTCTCATGTGAGAAACATTTTAAAATACTTGTCCAGAGTTATGACGAGCGAGACCAAACTTACGACGTGACTTTACTATCAATCATTGACAACTAATGGCTATCTCATTTAACAGTTTCCGTCAACACGAATAAATATAAACTGGTGTCCTGCCTGTCGGTCGAGAAAGCATGACGCGTAAAAAGGAGCTATAGCTGGGTGTAAGGATATTATCATCAACTGTGGTTTGATGGGAGCGCTCTTCAGAATAGACTATGGGTATCGAAAGTGGTCTGATGCTCTGGAGACTGCCAAGATCTTGTGCATCTGAGATTCTATATCATAGAGATATATAAAAGGAGATTGGGCAGTGATCAGATCCGTAGACATCGTTTCTGATGATGCAGTCACATATCTTCTTCAACCAGCGTTTTGAGATCAGGAAGTAGTCTAAACGCCAACCGATATTCTTTTCCCGAGCGTTGCGCATATACGACCAGAACGTGTAGCAGTCTTTCCTGTCTGGGTTCAAAAATCTAAACACATCGACTAGATTGACTTCTTCAAGTAATTTTCCAAAATTGTTTCGTTCTCCAATAGTGAAACCGGCTGTCTTGACGTTTGCTTTAGGATTCGCAAGATCAATTTCGTGGTGGCTCACATTCAGATCACCGCAAATAATTATAGGCTTTTTGGAGTCCAGGTCTTTGAGGTAAGCCAGAAACTCAGCGTCCCACTTCATCCGAAAGTCTAGACGGACCAGATCACGACCTGAATTTGGTACATATACATTGATAACGTAGTATCTATCAAATTCCATAGTGATCACTCGAGCCTCTATGTCAAAGACCTCAATACCGATCCCATAGTTAACGTTGACAGGTTTCTTCTTAGATATACAGACTACTCCCGAATGTCCATTTTCTGTACCATTCCAATAGCATTCATAGCCTGGAACTGTCTTTATCTCTTTGGGAACTTTAGAGTTTGAACATTTTGTCTCTTGAAAGCAATAGATATCTGCGTCGTCTTGAGCTATAAAGGCCAGCCCAGATCGTTTGCTCAACCAACTACGTAAACCGTTAATATTCCATGTGGTGATCTTTAAATTGGATGGCTTCCCGTCAACTGAAGTGTCGTGGAAGCGACCTGAGCGAGAAGATGACTTGGATCTCAGAGATTCGACGAAGTCTAGAGTATCGTCATTAGAACCGTTGGCGGCATAGTTGAGATTGCTGGCTAAAGTTTCTTGTCCTCCTTTTGTATCATTGCTCGTTGACTTGGATCTGACTGCTCGACAGTGTTCGAGGGAGTCATAGACATGTTTACGTTTCATATTGACCACAGGTGAATGAGATTGAGCGCTGTCAACGTTTCGGAGTGCGTCGCTGTTGTCTTGCGTTTCCTTAGATTCTTTGGGCTCGTTCGGTGGAGTAACCTTCTTGGTCCGACGACCACGATTCTTTGCAACCGATTCTTCGTCAGCCATCGCTAAGGGTTCAAGGAGTGAGTTGACTTTCAAAGAAGTAAATAAGGCTATTCGGTAAGTTCTGGAGAGCATCTGGTCTGTAAGGAACCAGATCGTTTGTCTGGTTTTTGTGTCCACCAGGCGGATCGCGAGCGCCTTACAATATTGAATTTATGGCACGCGCGCATTTTGGCTCGTGCATACCACGATATCTGTTGCTGAGTGTTTTGTGGAAAGTCTAGTATCCTCGAGATGAATTTCATCAGAATAGATCCTAGATCCTAGAGCTTACACACTCCACCAAACAGAAAATAAATTTCAATACGCATACAAACAGATCAATTTCCACAAATTTTTACCACCATCATCAGGAGTTTACTCTGCTCTGTCAACAGATACAAAGTGCGAGTGATACTTGTACCAGGATTTTTAATTCATGAGTTGATTTTCGGAAACATGAGAAGCGGCTAGAAGCCCATCGGGTTGATTTGTGGACGGAAATGGTTCTCTACAAGAGCCAGCACCTGTATCTTGGATACTCACTGCCCTTGAGCAGCGTACAATTTATCGAGTGACTTGAATTTGGATTGTACATCGTCAACTTGGAAGCTTATCATATCCCAAAAGCCGGACAGGTCAGTGAGCCGTGTTGGAAGTTGGCCTGTCTGGTGTTGGCAATCATCGATGAGTTTGGCGAACTGTTTGAATCTCTGTGACATCAATAACTTTGCTTGACCGATAGTCGTCCTGATCGCACCCAGAAGCTCTTCATGTGATTCATTATTGGCATCTAGTGTTTGATCCTCAAGGACTTGAGACCACTTTTCACAAAGTTGTTGAAGGTTTATTGACTCATTATTAAGAGTGTCACGAAAATGTTGAATACTGATGTTCGCATCTGAACCCATGATGCAGGGTATCTTGACATACCAGATGAGAAAGAGATTAGTGGGTGATTTGTGTCCGTCCTACGTGTAAAGTGAGTAGAAAAGGGTTAACTTGGGACCGGCGGAAATGAAATGGATGGTAATACTTCACTAGTTGACCGCATTCGAGCCAAGGGAATATCAAATAAGCTTGTGGTGAAAAGTCGACTTATTTTATGGCGGAGACCTGCAAATTAGCATCGCCACGACGAGCTGACCGGCTTAAGCTGGCGGCTCCAGTCGACAGCACTGGCCCTAATGTTGTCAGTGCTAATGCTGAGACGCTGCGCAGACGTGGGCGAGGCCGTGCGACTGCGACCACATTTGCAACATTAATCCGACTGACAACGTAGGCGCTGAACTCAGTTCCGACGGCAGCGATCACTGCGAGACCGGAGGTTTCTCGTCCATGAGACACGCGCTTGCAAGCGAACTGTCCCGCCATGTAAACAGATAGCGCGCACGTGGAGGACTGGTCCCTACACCTGCTGGGGCCTAGCGACCTGTTGTCTGTTTCTTTTGCCCGCTCTTCGTTGTCCACTTCAAATTGCAATCCAAATTCCTAGATTGCCAGGCGAGCAATTCATATCCGTTGTGCCTCTCACTGGTCTCGGAGATTCACAGGATCCATCATGAACCACCTCACAGTTACCCCGACCAGCGACAACTACAGCGACCAAGAAGTATTCTCAGGTGGTAATTTGATCGAGCACCTTGCCCCTAGACAAATTGAAAAACTCAAGCTACAAAATGACTCTGAGTGCGTCATCTTCACTCGAGGCACTTTTGCAAGTAGAGATCGGTGGAATCTCAAGAATGTTATGGGGACCGATAGGCGGCTGCATGAGATGCTTCAGGACCTCAATATCAGGTTTGGCTTGCCTGTGCAACGCTACTCTTGGCCCAAGATAGACAAATCCAGATTTGCCACCCTCTTCGTATCGCCAGCTGGCACCGGGAAAACTTACGCCCAGCTGCTTTACATCATTGGTTACTACCTCCGAAGGACGTCCAAATCTATTATCGACGACATGTCTGAAAACGATGATCTTTGTAGATACGTAGTCACTCAGGATATGGAGGTTGGAGAGCATATCAAGCACCCCAGATACATCATCGTGTGTTCGTGCCAAGACTCCGTCGAAAGCATCCAACGCACTGTAGATATGATGAAGCAGAAGGCTTACAAGATAGAAGACAGAAATCAGCTTCGACACCTACCGCCCGTCACCCGTTCCCTCAATCTCCGTTGTGACAATGAGAAATTAGCATCACGATGTCTGGAAAGTGATGTATTGATTACTACTCCCCAACCTTTGATCCAATGTCTGCATTCCAAGTATATCAATTACTCTAAATCCCATAGAATATTCTTCGACGATCTAGACATTTCACTTCAACTCCACAGCAACAATGTCCGTGAACTGATCAAAATATATTTACTACAAAATCGTCTCTTAACAGAAGCGAGCGAGCTGAACTGCTCTATGGAAGAAGATCTATGTCAAATGCATATGTTTTCCAGGAAATGGACAGACCCAGTGCGTCAATTTATGAGTAGTATTTTCCCTCAAAGAATTTGCTTATTCAATTCACTTTCCGAGGCTTCGATATACGTTCATTTGCGGTTTGAAGTGGAGTGTTATAATTGTCTGAATGAAAGGACTAAGCTGATATCTAATCTAATTGGTTGTCATGTCAGTAAAAATCCCGCAGGTAAAATGGGTATTGTCTGTCGTGATGATGAGGAAATGAGCAAACTTACAAGTGAATTGATTCTCCTAGGTCATCAAGTGAAAGTTTTGCAACAGGAACATGAACTACCCCACACAACAAGACGGGTCTGCAAGCCACCTCACGATACTGTTTTTATGATATCCGACAAAACACTTGAGATGGAAGTTGAGTTTACACACAGTCGTCAAAATCAAAATGATATGATTCATCTAGTTCACATATCTCTGCCTCGGGATATGATAACTTTTGATCAACGTTTTAGACTCCTACACAAGAACATTCAAGATCAAAAGAGTGGGTTGACTTCGACGATACTGATAGGTCCGGACATGGATGTAACAATCGGCAAGCAACTCTACGATCTCATGTCAAGGTCGGACACTACTTTGAAATCTTCAAGGTTTCTTCTACGCGATAGGTTGAACGGCGCCAGCGGTAACATCTGTTGGCGTTGGGCTACAACTGGTCTATGTCGTCTGGAGAAACTAAGCCGGGAAGATCGGTTCGGCACATATTGTCCCAATCGGCACTCAATCATTAAGCTGGGATCAAAATCAAAACTAGTGCCAAATGAAGGACTAGTCAGAGTGTCCCTAACTCACATCGTGAGTCCTAGCGAGTTCTATTTTAGGTTCAACAGTTATAGACTGATGGACGAAGATCTCTGGGTCAAATGCGAAGGATTCGGCGATGATTTGCTCAAAAAGATTCAACCTCTTTTGAATGAAATGAATTTCGCACCGACACGCACTGTGCCTATCGATCAGATAAAGAAGGGCAGGGTTTTCGGCATACATTTCCCTGAAGAGCAACGTTTGGATCGTGTTTTACTCATTGATGATCCAAGAAGCGATGACGATGATCCAATGCCTAGCCTCAAATTGAACGCTCAGCTTGAGTACTCGAAGATGGTAACAGTCTTTCGCATAGACCACGGATCTCGCTTGGATGTGATGGTGAAAAACCTCATTCCCCTACCCAAGAACTTATCGCAGATACCGCCTCAGTGTGATAGAGGTTTCCATCTTGGGTACAAACCTACTGACAATGAGCCAAATTGGTCCTACAAGGCAAAAAGGGCATTCGCGGAGCTCACATGCTCAAAGGCCAACTATCAAATACATCTGTGGTTGCGCACAAGCGGAGATAACTGCTTTTGGTTTGAGAACATGCAAGTGTTCAGGACTCTCTCCAATATCGACTCCAACGATGTCTGCTGCATCCAACCGCATTCAAGATTGCAGAAAGAGCGTCTCGCAGACTCATCAACATCCGAGCCACAAGTCCTGCCAAGATCTTCAAGGTTGGAAACTGTGTGTAAATGGAACAACATTAGATTGAGAGGTTCTGCGCGCTATGCTTTCCTCAATCGTGAGTCGCCAGACTCGGATGTGCATTTGCTTAATGTTCTTCGAGATGGACAGGTCTTGGTGAGACTTATGGCATTCAGCAAACAGCTAGAGGATTTGGAGGAATCATTCTTAGAGATGGAAAGTAGCAACAAGCTTGTACGCCTGACTCATATAGAACCGGATGTTTTTTGTGTAGCCAAAGTGTCGCTACCTGGGAAAGGGTATGCATTCAATAGGGTACTAATTGAAAAGATTACGAACACCACCTCTGATATAGAATGTCATGAGAATGATGGAGAGGAATTGTTCGATATTTATTGCCTGGATCATGGGGACTCATTTAAGGTCGACAGGAAGAGTCTGTTCCAACTTTCTGTTGAACATGTTAAAAAATTGCCCTTCCAAGCGATAAGATGCAGATTGGCGAAGTTAAGTCAGAGTTTGTTCGGAGAAGGAGCACTGACCAATGCAACTATTAATTCCATCATAGACGCTACTAGATATCCTGACAATCGATACAGACCTATTAAGTGCAGATTAGATGCACATGGGCAGATTTACCTATTCGTTCTGAATGATGAGGCAACATTCTTCGAGTCTTTGGGAAGTGTCATGGACAGGACTGGGCTGAAACTGCATGATGATTATCCGGCAGATCTCAGCACCAATATAAAAGTGGAGGAGCCGTCCACTGGTTTTGCTGCTTCCGACGCACGATCTCTCATGATCGCAAGTTATGTGACCAAAATACTCCGTAACATCGTAGACAATGAGATCAATCATGCTCAGTAACGATAAGAGATCCATGAATTGTCTCGCACATATTTTTTCACACTACTTTTGTATTAACGACAATCTCATGGACCCTGGATACTCTCTTTAATCATATTGACACAAGATTCATCGGCTTTTAGAAGTTGCCTGAATGAATAAATTCAAAGGAAGGGTCTCCACTAACACAGTCAGGTATGTGTTATCAGAGATATCTGCATTTTATCCCCACGCCTGATAGCGAGTAGATTTTCACAAGGTTCGTTTATAGGAGCAGCTTGTATATTCTACTCAATATTCAATGAACATCGAAGTTTAAAGTTCTTTCTACGAGAGAATATATCATCTAGGAATCCGGTATCTCAGGGCTTTTTTTTGGCTATGCGCGGAACTTGTATGATTACAGAATCGTGCCAAAATTTCGTAAGCACTCTAGATTTCGGCGAAAAGGCGGACTGACTTGACGTGCAGGTGCATTTGTGAAATTTGCGTGTACGGCGGTGCTTACGAAGAGCTATCGTACAAATCGTACAGGTGGCGTTTTTTTTCGCGTCCTAAGCTCGCAATTTGCGGAGGGCCACGCCCCCTTTTAGGAGCGTGCCCGCGTTTGCGTGGGCGTTGCTCGGCCTGGTTTAGGCACTGGTCTGTTGGCAGACACTTCGCTGCGGTGTCCGCGCCTGGGCGCGGCCACCTTGCTCGCTTACTGCCAACAGCCCAGTGCCTAAAGCAGGCCTCCGTGGGTCTGGCCGGCTGGTCGTGCAGGCCGCCTGGTCGGACGGGCCGGCTGGTGGGTTGTGCTGGCTCGCAGTCGCAGGGAGTTTGTGTGCGCCGACGCGCCGCGAGTCGGCGTGCGCAGGCGGCTGGCGTGGCCTGGCGGCCGCGCTGCGAGGCACTGTCGAGAGGGCGTGGCAGCGCACACTATTCGTGGGCCGGACTAGGTTCTCTAGTCAAACAGCAAAACTTCGGCGCGAAGTTACCGATAAACGTTGAAATTTCAGAGTGAGAATTTTTGAAAAATATCGCGCAGCGTTTCGTAGTCACATCGAGAGGGACACGCCCACATCAGAAAACTACAGTCGAAATTTGGTCGAAAATCGACCAAGTCCGCAAGGCGTCTGAAAGTCTACGTCGAGTGAACGCAGTAGTTTTGCTATACTAAATTTATTATTCGTGCGCGAAATGCCCCATGACAACGGAAAAAATACACAGCGCGAGAGCGCGCACAAAGCGCCGCACGCGATGGGCGAGTAAAGAACGAGACCGTAGATTCCAGTAGTACTCCTAGACAATGTGCACGCACGCGGACAAAGTAGAGACGCTCGCACATCCACGAACAGTGCGAATAAGAGCTGGCGCATCGAAGTGCAAGACGCCAGTAGACACGCCGCCGGCACTTGCGGACGCCCACAAACTCGCAACAGCGTCCGCACCCTCAACTCGCGGCCGCGTTGGAAATTTTTTTTGTAGATGCTTACTTTTTTGTGGAATTAACGATTCCTATGTGTGGAGGAGCAGCGTCTGGCGGAGAGCGCAAGCGCGCTCCGTCAGTAGCATGGCTGCCTCCAGGTGGCGCTCGCAACAGTACTCTGCGCTGATCGTACGTTAGGTGTGTGAGAATATGCTGTCTGCGAGCGAACCGCGAGCAGAAACGTCTAAAGGTCGTAGTGGAAAACTACAAGTCCCAGAGTAATGCGCGAGCATTGCTCGGAGTGCAAATTCAGAATGATCAAGCATGACTGATAATACTAGTCAGTCCACAGCCGACGGGTGAAATCCTTCGTGGAAGTGAATACCCGTTGACTGTGTGTTGGTGGTGTTGTGTTGACTTGGTTATCTGTTTGTAGTTTTGGAAAGACTTGTATAAAATGATGGAATGAACTTTGAATTGGAGCTGCTCCGATGGATCGGGCTGCTTTGTTGATGAAAGGAAACTATTTCTTATTCTTATTCTTATTTTGATGATACCTGGTTGATCCTGCCAGTAGTCGTATGCTTGTCTCGAAGATTAAGCCATGCATGTAAAGTTCTAGCTCCGATATGTGAGGGCGAAACCGCGAATGGCTCATTAAATCAGTCATAATCTACTTGATTGTTTAGTGTTACATGGATAACTGTGGTAATTCTAGAGCTAATACATGCGTGAGGAGGGCGACTCTCGCGAGAGAGAAGCTCCGCGTTTATTAGACTAAGACCAGTAGGTGTTAGTGTTCTTACACTACACCTTTTTCGTAATGGTGACTCTGAGTAAATAACGGGTGCAAGCCCGTGTTGCCGACCTGGCACACCAAACGCCTCTCACGGGGCGGCCAGGCGAATCAATCGAGTGTCTGCTCTATCAACTGTGGATGGTAGGGTAATTGCCTACCATGGTGATGACGGGTAACGGGGAGTTAGGGCTCGACTCCGGAGAACAAGCCTGAGAAACGGCTAGTAGGACTAAGGTCTGCAGCAGGCGCGAAACTTACACAATGCTAGATTTCGACATAGCGATGTAGTGAAGAAAAATAACGATGCGCTCCCTTTTAAACACGGTTGCGCAATTGGAATGAGACGACTTTAAAAGGGTCAGTCGAGTAACAACTGGAGGGCAAGTCTGGTGCCAGCAGCCGCGGTAATTCCAGCTCCATTAGCATACATTAAAGTTGTTGCGGTTAAAAAGCTCGTAGTTGAATGTCTGGCGGGTTCCCAGTGCACCGGGTGCGTTAAGGGCTTTCGTTGTTGGTTCAGTGTGGTCATCGCACCGCGCACCTCTCCATTGTCTGTACTCGGATGCCTAGAGGATCCGTTGTTTCGTCACTTAATCGAGTGCGAAGCGAGCCGGCTCGTGTCGAGCGCGAATTTATATTCGTCTCGACTGATTCGGCAAGTTTACCTTGAGAAAATTAGAGTGCTCAGCGCAGGCAGTTTGGGTGTAAAAACCCTCCTATGCTTGAATAATGTTGCATGGAATAATAGAATACGGCCTCGGTTCTATTCTGTTGGTCTTATAGAACAACAAACAAGTTGGTGCGAGCACCAAAGGCCTCTTGGAGTTGTGGTTCGTCGTTGGGTCGTGTTGTCGTTGGCCTCAAAATCAACGTTTTACCTCACCTACGCCTACCATCTAAAGCAATTCCAAGCAGGGCCTGCTCACACACCAACTGAGGCAATGGTTAAAAGAAATAGTCGCGGCGGCATCAGTACTGCATCGTGAGAGGTGAAATTCTTAGACCGATGCAAGACTAACTGAAGCGAAAGCGTTTGCCGAGGATATTTTCATTAATCAAGAACGAAAGTTAGAGGTTCGAAGGCGATCAGATACCGCCCTAGTTCTAACCATAAACGTTGCCAACTAGCAATTGGGTTGCGATTCCTTTAACTGGAGCCTAAAAAACTCCAGTCATTATGATCCACCCAGCGGCTCTCGTAGGGAAACCAAAGTGTTTGGGTTCCGGGGGACGTATGATTGCAAAGTTGAAACTTAAAGGAATTGACGGAAGGGCACCACCAGGAGTGGAGCCTGCGGCTTAATTTGACTCAACACGGGGAAACTTACTAGATTAGAACTCTGGAATGATTGACAGATTGATAGCTCTTTCTTGATTCAGAGGATGGTGGTGCATGGCCGTTCTTGATTCGTATTCCGAAACGTCTGCTTAATTGCGATAACGAGTGAGACCTCACCCAACTAACTAGTCGCTCTGTGCGCTGTGGGACACTAAAGTCGTCCAATGGGTCAAGGGTTTTGGTGTGTAGCGGGGCGTTCACGCGTCTCGTTGCCCCCATTACTTCCGTTGGCGATGTCCTCTGCTCGCAGGCGGACTTCTTAGGGGGATAAACGGTGTTTTAGCCGTAAGAAACGAGGCAATAACAGGTCTGTGATGCCCTTAGATATTCTAGGCCGCACGCGTGCTACAATGGCGTGTGCAGAGAGCTTGTTCGAGGTTCGTCTGGGGAGTACTGGTCGTTTGGTTTGGGGCGGCGGGGCAACTTGTCGTCTTCAAGTCGGCGGACTAAGTGACCCCGGCTAGCGAGCCGAGAGAAACCGCGGCCGAAAGGTCGTGGCAATCATAAATACACGCCGTGATTTGGGATTGGGGATTGCAATTGTTGCCCATGAACGAGGAATTCCCAGTAAGCGCGATTCATCATATCGCGTTGATTACGTCCCTGCCCTTTGTACACACCGCCCGTCGCTACTACCGATTGGAAGTTTTAGTGAGGCATCTGGACTTGCCGTCCACGGGAGGGGCAACCTTTCCAGGCACGGCGGGGAAGTTTGTCGAACTCAAATTTCTAGAGGAAGTAAAAGTCGTAACAAGGTTTCCGTAGGTGAACCTGCGGAAGGATCATTACAAGTTTGTCGATTTGTATACATTCATGAGATGGATACATTCGAAATGAACAAAATAAACACGACCCACCGACTCCCTTGGGAGACGTTGGGGCTGTGAACCTGTAGTTAGGACAGTCGACTGGTGTTTGTGAGTGCACGAGAAACACCGACTGAAGGTCCGACCACATGACGTGCTTAGGTTGCTAGCCAGCAGTCTGGTTAGTGAATGGTGAGAAAAGCGCTTCTCAGAATGCGGTGTCATGCGGCAGCGAGCTTGTGTCTCGCTGAGGCAGCGTCTACACCGGCTAGCCAACCTAACTCGTCGTCAATTCAACTTGACACCATTCAAGGTAGTCCCTGGTGACTGCGTGCAACAAATCATATAACCAAATATAAGTGACAACAATCACTAATGAAAGACAAAACGAAAGAATCACAATTAACGGTGGATCACTTGGGTCGTAGATCGATGAAGAACGCAGCTAGACTGCGATAGTCGGCGCGAGCTGCAGAATTAACTGAGCGCTTGGTATTCGAACGCACATTGCGGCTTTGGTTAGCAATAACTAGAGCCTTGCCTGTATGAGGGTCGGTTAGAACTTACAACACTCTGGCTTCATGTCCGGAGATTGCGACTTGGGTGGTCGGTAATGAGTATATGCTCATTTATCGGCCCCTGCTGGCGCGCATCATAAGGCCGTGCTGCACTGGCGAAGCCGCACACTCTGACCACGTGTTTGTGTGTGTGCTGTAGCTGGTGGCCGGCTGCTATTGTAAACAGCACCAAAAGTGTAACCGGACACACGCTCGTGTATCCATGGGTCTCGCTTTCTGGTTCAACTGGCGACTAGTCTCACAAGTTGGTGTAGACTCGCGCAAGTGCGATTTTCGTCTTGCTGTTGAGTCATCCAATGCATCCAACTTGGTGTCCAGACGACCTCGACCATTCCAAAGGTTGAGTCAGAGAGTGAAACTCCCGTAAGCACTTATTTCATGACCATTCGTCGACCTCATATCAGACAAGATTACCCGCTAAATTTAAGCATATTATTAAGCGGAGGAAAAGAAAGCAAAAGCGATTCCCCAAGTAACGGCGAGTGAACAGGGATAAGCCTAGCGCTAAGGCTCGACGGGATGGTTGCCAGCAATGGTAATCGTCTTGACCGATGAGGCCGTCGAGCGGTGCAGCGTTACAAACCGCGATGTTTAGTGCACGCCATAGGTGGTGAGCGTTTCGGCGTTGACCATCCCTAGCCTAGCATGCAAGTTCCATTGACTTGGACTAATTGCAAATGACCAACAGGTTGGGGCACCTTGATTTGTTGGTTGAGCCAGAGCGGGTGTAAGCCCCATACCGTGCAGGCATGAGCGGCACGAATTGCGGAGGGCCTCTCCAGAGTGGGGGG
>SNVD02000054.1:0-12983 GCA_013180625.2 Boswellia sacra | reverse complement strand
GATCATGAGAATTTTGAAAAATTTGTTGTGCTTGAAAAGGGACTTGTGAAGATTGTGCATGATTGTCATTTTTCCAGCTAAAATTTGGATGATTTCTCCAACCAGGATTGTAGGTTTGTGAATATGGATTGTGATTTGGCCTTTTAAAAGTGTTTAAGGCATTGGCTTCTTCATGGAGACATTCCCTAAAGGCAGGCAAAGTTGGGCAATCATCAGTAGAATGGTCATTGTCATCACAAATGTTACAGACATTTTCTTGAATAGATTTCAATTGATCACTCTTTTTCATCTCTAAAGCCTCGACTTTTCTAGCTAGGGATGCAAATTTGGCTTGAAGGTCATGGTCTTCCCTAAGGTTGTAAATGCCTCTATTGGATGTCGAGGTTGGGGCCTTGCCTGGTACCTCATAGGTGCCAGCAGTGTCCCAATTTTGTGCCTTTTCTGCCAAGGAATCTAGGAAGTCATGTGCTTCCTCAGGGTCTTTTTCTTTAAATTCTCCATTACACATTAATTCTACTAGTTGCCTATCTTGAGGTGTTAACCCTTCATAGAAGTGTGCAACTGTTCTCCAAGTTTCAAACCCATGGTGAGGACAGGTATTAAGTAGTTCTTTATACCTATCCCAACATTGGTAAAGAGTTTCCCCTTGTTTTTGAGAGAAATCAGAAATTTGTCTTTTAAGAGAATTTGTTCTATGGGTAGGAAAAAATTTTTTCAAAAATTGTTGTTTCATCTCATCCCATGAACTGATGGAATTCGACCTCAAATTTTGTAGCCATGTTCTAGCTTTATCTTTTAAAGAAAAAGGAAAAAAGCTTTAATCTAATGGTGTTTATGCTACAATTTGGGTCAGTGTAGGAGCTACATACCTCTTCAAAGAGTTTCAAGTGCGAATATGGGTTCTCCATGTCAAGGCCATGAAAAGTGGGTAGAAGTCGAACAAAACTTGGTTTGAAATTGAAATGGATTGAATCTGGAGGAGAAACTACACAAGATGGTGCACTAGTCCTTACCGGATTCATGTATTCTTTGAGGGTTCTTCGTTGGTTTTGATCATTTGGTTGCGAACGGTTGTCCCCTTCATCCGTGAATATTTCCTCATGATTGTCGGCCATGTTTTCTAAGAAAGATGATGTTTTTCTAACAAGTCTACCACTAGATGTTCGTGACCAAATTTTTATGCAAGAAAGAGAGAAGAAAAGAGAGGAAAAGATGAACACACAAAAAAAATAAAAAATTTAGATCTAAGATGAGAAAAGAGTGATTGGTGTCTATTTATGTATTACTTTTATATCAATTCGTCCATGTTTCTTTGCTATATTCCGTAGTATTTTTATGTTTTTGTGTGGTTTTAATGTTTGTAGGAGTTTTGGAGCAACTTGCACAAAAAGGGAGTAAAACCCTTCATTTTCACCTCTGCTAGTCAGTGATCTTCTCGGATTTAATTGTATTGATATACAATGAACCCGACGACATGTTATATACCGTTGGAAAGCTCTCGAAGTCTATTTTCTGGAGAAATTTACGGTTTATAAATCCATTCAGTGTACCAAAAGTTCTAATCAAAACAGTGTGAGATGTATAGAAATATAATTCCACAAGTCACTGTAGCATGTATAATACGGGACACTGTAGAAATTCACTGTAGCAGAGTATTTAAACACATTTTAGGGTTTTATTTTGATACCTTGAAGAGGGGAGAACATGGTGGAGGCTTCAGCTCTGGAATTCTTTCATCTCTTGGAGTTCTTGAAGGAGAAAGGAAGCTTGGAAAGAGGAAGAACTACAATCCAAAGAGAATTACATCAAATTTGCTAAGTTTTTCCCTTCCCTTTCATTTTCTGGAATGTCTCCATGTTGTATTGTATTTACCACGTTCTTAAACATGTGTAACTGAATCTGAATTGGTTGAGGGTGATTTCAAAGCCCCTGATATGGTTTTTGTAAGTTGATTGTGCAAGGAATTGTTATCCAATTCTCTAATTGAAGTTGCTTGTATTTTCCCATGTTTAATGCTTATGATTGCTTGCTGGATTGTATTTGGTTGGCCAACTGAATATAATCTGGATATTGTCTATTGTAGACTAGAAATCTTGATCCGTAATTGTCTTGAATTTCTAATCATTAGTAGCAAAATTGTGATCAGAGATTGCAATTGGAGAATACAACCTAAGTTAAATAATCCGAGCTTGTGTGTTTATTGCTTAGATCAACCTATCTTTCTTATCGTAATGCATCCATTGAATTAAATTTAGAGAGCTTGTTCTAGGTTGTTTAATGGATAGAGATTGAATAAAGAGCCTGTTTTATTTAACAACAAAGTAAGGAAAGATTGGGATAACAGAGCTTGTTGTTAATCTACGGTTGATAATTTCAATACTGTAATTGGATGACAATTCTATGATTAATTCGCAAATCCATATCTTGTGGTAGAGAAGGATCTCTTAACCAGATTTCCCTCATTGATTTTTCATTCAAATTTACTTTCTGTTTTGTTATTCTTTACTTGCATTCTTATTTCATTTAGTAAAGCATTCAACAAAAAATCCCCCCCTGTTTAGTTTATTGTTGCTGGAAATAACAAATTCAATTAGAATCAATCCTCGTGGGAACGATATCTTACTTATCACTTTATTACTTGTGCGACTCGTATACTTGCTAGTTTCGAACGCATCAAGTTTTTGGCGCCGTTGCCGGGGATTGATTTTCTAATCGATTTGTTATTTTGTTTGCATTGTTGATTCATATTTTCTTTGTTTTTCTTTTTTGATTGTTTGTGTTTAGACAACATGGCAGTAAACTTCTATCAATTCGGTAGCGGATTTGAGCCACAAGTACCATGGAGAGAAAATGAGGTAAGCACTCCGAACATTGAACAACAACTTTCTGAGCTAACCTCTCTTGTGGAAAACATGGCTGTAGGAGATATGCAAAAATCTTATGAATGTAGGATATATTCTACGATGGAGCATCCAATCGACATGTATCCAACTTTACAAAAAGAATATATGGAACAAGCCAATGCCATGGGTGGATTTCCAGGACAAACGAGGCAATGGTATGATCCTTTCTCTAGCACTTGCAATGCTGGATGGGAAGATCAACATAATTTCAGTTACTGGAATCATCAACCAATCACTCCAAATGTGATACCAAATCGGCAACAAAGTTTCAATCAACCTAGAGTGCAGCAACCATTTCAAATGCAACCACCACCAATGCCACATCCAGCACCGCAAACAGCTTCGCAAAACTCAGGTATGTCTCTCGAAGATATTGTTAATGCACTTGCCACTAACACAATGCAATTCCAGCAGGAAACTGGGGCAAGTATCCAAAACCTGGCAAATCAAATGGGACAATTGGCTACTAGCATGAGCAAATTCGAGGGCAAGACTCAGAAAAATTATCTTCTCAAACGGTGATCAATCCAAGCGAGACTGCTAGTGCGATAAATTTGCAAAGTGGAGAGCAATTAGATGTCTTACCGGGAAAATCACAAACTGATGAAGGAGATGACACCACATCCACCATGAACAAAACATGGACTTCTCAGGTAAATCCTATAACCCCCATTCCTTCATATGTTTCTCCTCCACCTTTTCCTAGTAGATTTGTAAAATCGAAGAAGGAGGAACAAGAACAGAAAATCCTGGAAACTTTTCGCAAAATCGAGGTGAGTATACCACTTGTGGATGCTATCGAACAAGTACCTCGTTATACAAAATGTTTCAAGGAGTTATGCACCAGCAAAAGAAAGTTAAAAAGAAATGAGAAAGTAAGTGCGGGGGAAGATGTTTCAGCTGTATTGCAAAGGAAAATTCCTCCAAAGTGCAAAGATCCAGGTACGTTCACCATGCCATGCACCATTGGTAAAACCAAGTTTGAAAGAGTTTTGTTAGATTTAGAAGCATCTATTAACATCATGCCATATTCTATTTATGCTCCTTAAATCTTGGACTTGCGGAAATGGTATTACCATGTCAATTGATGATCGTTTAATGCATATCCAAAAAGAGTTGTGGAAGATGTGCTTGTGCAGGTGAATCAATTGGTTTTCCCAGCAGACTTCTATGTCCTTAAAATAGAAGATGAGACATCTCCTAATCAAACTCCGATTCTTTTAGGGAGACCATCCTTGAAAAATGCTAGAACCAAGATTGATGTTCATGATGGCACTTTCACCATGGAGTTGATGGCAAAGTGATCTGTTTCAATATTTTCGAGGCAATGAGGTACCTTAGTGACTTGCATTCTGTTTTTGCAGTTTACATTATTGATTCTTTGCCACAACAATGTTTTGAGTTACCTAGCAAGATGGGATGGAAATGGATATTAGTGAGCACATAGGACAGAAAATTTCAAAGAACCAGGAAGGTTGATACAAGTGTCCAAAGAAATGGAGGAAGCTATGGCATGCTTAGATGAGACTATAGCTATAATCACAAACAGGTATGATGTTTCGTACGTTGAATTGCTTTCATCTAATGAGAAACTTCTTCCTTCTGTGATGAGAGCCAATACCTTGGAGCTTAAGCTACTTCCAGATTATATGAGGCATGTGCTTTTGGGTGAAAAAGATCCTTTGCTAGTTACAATAGAAATGGGCCTTGCACCACTGCAAGAAGAGAAACGCGTCCGATTACTTAGAGTTCACAAAACAGCTATTAAGTGGACGATTGCTAACATCCAAGGCCCAGCCATATGCTTGCACCATTTCTTGTTCGAAAGAAGGATCCAAGCCCACTAGAGAAGCCAGCGGAGATCTGGACCTCCCATGATGGAACCAACGTCGGGCTGAGGACGTTAAACCAAGCGCTTATTGGGAGGCAACACCAATGTTTTTGAAATAAATTAAAAAAAAGAAAAGAAAAGAAAAAATAAAATAAGGAATAATGATCAATTTTTGGGTTCGAGGAGATTCCTTTCGTAGACCATCAAATTGACCAAGGTTTTATCTCTCTTTGCCATCTGTCTTATTTGTTTTTATATTTTTTTTACTTTTTTTTTTTTACTTTTGTTTGCTATCGTGTTGTTATCTCTTTTATGTGCCTTTAGTTTCATTTCTGCTCTTTTCTTTGCCTTTGTTTTGTTTAATTTGATTATTCCGTACTTCGAATTCATTTGTGCAACAGATTGAGGAAACATCCAAACGGGAGCTGAAGTCATTGCTCGAAAGTTTGAAACGTGCATATCTGGGAGAAGAACAAACTCAATCGCATTATCGGTAATATCTCTCCTTTTCTTCTCTTCAATGGATGCTGATATCTTTCTAGCGAACCTTCGTAAATATTTCCCTTCACTTCCTCAAAATGCTGTGTTTAAAATTTATAAAGTACGGATGACTAGACTTTGGGCATTGATGCTCCTAAATGTGCCTGCTGATATCCGATGGCTTATCGAAGCCAAGGGGAGATTGTCCGGTGAGCCGGACATTAATCTCGCAAAATACATGCCTGGTCTAGGAAAGAGCTACTACGCCAAGAGGCGAAGAGCGAAAAGGTTACAAGTAGGTTATAAATGTGCTAGATGGAATTGTAACCAGACTTGTCGTTCATTAGGTTTTGCGTCCAGGAATAGAGAAGATAAACTTTCATTTATTAAGAATAGTTTGAGTAATAAGTCGCTGGATAATGTTTGTTAACTCTCGAGTCACATTCTTGTGGACTTGTTCAGCGTGAATTGCTTAATCTATGGACACAATTTCGTGATGAATTGCAATGTTATAGTCTAGGGAATCGGACTAAAAACGACCCTGTTTGCCAGTTTATAAGAAAACTGGATGGGAAGCAAATCTCCGACTCATAGAAGGCATTTCAGCCGTTACTAGACGTAAAACCAGAGGAAAGATGTGAGCCACAATCACAACTACGTGTATATTTGAATGTGTGTAGTTGTTGTCGAATTTTATTTCTTTCTTGTTTCGTTTGATCTGATTATCAATGTTGTTTTGTGTTGTTGTTGTTTGTTGATTTTGTTTGTTTTAATTTCAAGTTTCTTTTTGACAAACCATATGACTACCCCATGACATAAGCACACGTGGGAGACAAGTGTGGAGGTTTTGTCAACCTCCGCCGAAAGTATATCTCTACTTTTCATGCTTCACGTGGGAGACAAGTGTGGCGGTTTTGTCAACCCCCATCGAAAGTGTATCGCCATTTTCCATGCTTCACGTGGGAGACAACTGTGTAGGTTTTGTCAAACCTCGCCGAAAGCATATCTCATTTTTTCAAATCTTGGGGCGATAAATCTGCATCGAGCAACCCCACCGAAAGTATGTCCCCATGTGTCAAAATTTGAGAGTTTTATGGGTGTATATATACATTCTGCATATTTTCATATGTCATCCATAACCTGTCTTGCAATTGAAAAGCATAATATCTAACGTGTCTTACACAAGATTAGAGCACTTGTAGAAATGGAGAAAACACCAATTCAGCGATTCTACAATATATGCGTATTTTGCGGATCGCAATTTGGAAAAGATGGAGAGTTTACAACAGCAGCTCTTGATCTTGGTAGGACATTAGCTGCGAGGGGTATTAATTTGATTTATGGAGGGGGTAGTCTTGGTTTAATGGGGTGTGTGTCAACAGCTGCATCCCTAGGAGGGAGCAAAGTTCTCGGCATAATCCCTAAACCATTAGCTATACGAGATATCGTAGGCAACACCATAGGGGAAGAGTTACAGGTTTCTAGTATGCATGAGCGTATTGCACATATGGTCATTAAATCTGATGCATTTATAGCTTTGCCCGGTGGTTATGGTACATTAGAGGAGATATTTCAAATCACCTCTTGGGCACAGCTAAAACATCCATCGAAAACCCATTGGTTTGTTAAATGTCAATAATTTTTTTGATGGTTTGTTGTCTTTTCTTGATCAAGCTGTAGAAAAAAATTTCATCTCACCGTCAGCAAGGCAAATGTTGGTTACAGCTTCAAATGCAGGAGAGTTAATTGACAAACTACAAGAATTCGTCTATTCACCTGATCCAACAATGGCTCGCATAAATTGGTTTGGAAAAGGCAACAAAAGGCGTCAACTGGATTTAACCCTCCATCTGTAATCTCTATTGGCTGGTTTGCTTCATTTTTGTTTGCTTTCTTTTTAGTGTGTTTATTTGAGATTTTTCATGTCGTTTCTTTTGAGCTTTTTCAGGTTATTTCTTTCGTCCCAGGTAATATTTTTTAATCTCGGTTTTTAGAGTGGTGGCTTAAAAAGTTCAAGTTCTCTTGAAACGCATTCTGGATCTCTTCAATCCATAATGGCTGAATAGGAGGCTAACTTCTAAACTTTGTAGACCCATTCTAACTAACTTGTTTTTGTTTGCTGACTTGTTGAACTTTGTTATTTTATGAGTGAGTTTAGTTTTGCGTAATTTAGAGTTGTTATGTGTTTTTATCTTTATCAGTTTTGATTTGAAAAAAAAAACAATTGTGGAAAAACCTGAGAATGGCAGAATATGGGGTTTCTTTAACCCTTGAAACGCATTCTCTCTAAATAAATCTGTAGGTTGTTTATTTCATGTTGTTTGAAGTGTCTTGTTTCTTGTTTTGTTCTTTCATAATAAAGGTATATAGGCTGGAAACCTTAAGTCTGCGGGCTACTGGTCCTAAGGATTGTTGAAATATACAATCTTGACTCAGTTGTAACAATGCCACGTACCTCTTTTCTTGCATTTTGTGGGTCGATGATAAGATAATGATTGAATTAAGAATAACTCTTGGAAAATGATAAATGATGCATGGATCTGTGTGCTTGAAATGTTTATTGGTTGTCGCTTTGCTTTTGATTCCTTGCGCAACATTGAGCACTGAGCTATTATCACTGAGTTATTTGTTCACTTAGAGAAAGATTATGAAATTTAAATGTTTCTTCAGATTTCAATGAATTCTAGAACTTGTTTGATGGTCACTCGAGGTGAAATCCTAGACTGTGCAACATTGGGAAATGATTTAGGCCATCTTTGGACCGTTTGAGCCTTAATAGCCAACCTTGACAGAAATTGATCCTAGTTACCCCTTTGAGCCTCTGTAATCCTTTTTCTTTGTTAACTCACTAAAAGATTTCCTAACCTAAAATGATTTTGTTCCAAACAGTTAATCCCTTACCTATGAGCATGTAGATCATTCACAATTAAATTCTGAGCGATGTTCTGGTTTTGGGAAGTTAGAGGAGGTTGGGATGTATCATGAGCAATACAAGTGAGTTCCATTGTGTTTGGAAAAAAAAAAAAAGAAAAACAGAAAAAAAAAGCCAATCTGTACTTATCGTCCACGTACTTACACATTGAGGACAATGTGTTGTTTAAGTGTTGGGGAGGGGAAGTGTAATAAAAAAAAAGAGAAATAAAAGAAAAAAAAAGAAAAAAAAAGAACAAAAGAAGAAGAATAAGAGATCTATACCCTTAAGTGTTCTTAAAAAGAATGAAACAACCAAGTGTGGGGGTGTAGTTTTCTTTTGTTTTCTGAAAAAAAAAAAGATTGAGTGTTCTAAATAAGTTTTGGGGGTGTAACCTGGTGAATTGAAATGAAGTTGTGTTATAGAGTTGAGCTCTACATAGTCTTGAATGATTTATGTGTTTGTGGATGATTTGAGCCAAATTATTATCCTTTATCATACCTTCACCCAAGCCAAACGTTACAAGCTTAATCAAGTCATACTTGATCCTTGGTGTTGTGCATGTCTACATTAGTGGAGAGTGACTTGAAAAGTAGGCCTATTGAGTTCATTTATACACACATCTTCAATATTAAATATGATTCATTTTTATGCATAAACTCATCCGGGTTACAAGTGATTAGGTGAGAATGGCTCTATACACACACACACTTGAGGATTGAAGTGAAGCGAAACTAATTTTTGAGATAAAATTCTTGATCAAGTGCATTATTTTGAAGTATTCCTTGGTTTATAATTAAGTACAATCTTTGAGGCCTATTTGCAAGTTGAAGCATTGGTGTGTTTTAATTTTTCTCTGATTCTGTTTCGGTTTAGTTTTGTTTCGTATCATTTTAGTTGCTCGAGGACTAGCAAAGTCTAAGTGTGGGGAATTTGATAGGTGTCTATTTATGTATTACTTTTATATCAATTCGTCCATGTTTCTTTGCTATATTCCGTGGTATTTTTATGTTTTTGTGGGTTTTGATGTTTGTAGGAGTTTTGGAGCAACTTGCACAAAAATGGAGTAAAACCCTTCATTTTCACCTCTGCTAGTCAACCATCTTATCGGATTTAATTGTTTTGATATACAATGACCCGATGAATATCATATACCGTTTGAAAAAAGCTCTCGGAAGTCTATTTTTTGGAGAGAAATTTACGTTATGAATCCATTAGTGTACCAGAAAGTTGTAATAAACAGTGTAAGAAGTGTAGAAATGTAATTCCACACATCACTGTGTAAACAAGGTATCAACGGGACACGTAAGCACATTACTGTAGCAGAGTATTTAAACACATTTTAGGGTTTTATTTTGAAAACTTGAAGAGGGGAGAACGTGGTGGAGGCTGAAGCTCTGGAATTCTTTCATCTCTTGGAGTTCTTGAAGGAGAAAGAAGCTTGGAAAGAGGAAGAACTACAATCCAAAGAGAATTACATCAAATTTGCTAAGTTTTTCCCTTCCCTTTCATTTTCTGGAATGTCTCATGTTGTATTGTATTTACCACCTTCTTAAACATGTGTAGCTGAATCTGAATTGGTTGAGGGTGATTCAAAGCCTATGATATGGTTTTTGTAAGTTGAGGTGTAAGGAAATTGTTATCCATTCTCTAATTGAAGTTGCTTGTATTCTCCCATATTTAATGCTTATGTTGCCTTGCTGATTGTATTTGAGGGCCAAACTGAATAAATATGGTTGGTGGCATTTATTGCTAGACTAGAAATCTTGATCCGTAAATTGTCTTGAATTTCTAATCATTAGTAGCAAAATTGTGATCAGAGATTGCAATTGGAGAATATAACCTAAGTTAAATAATCCGAGCTTGTGTGTTTATTGATTAGATCAACCTGTCTTTCTTTTCGTAATGCATCCATTGAATTAAATTTAGAGAGCTTGTTCTAGGTTGTTTAATGGATAAGAGATTAAATAAAGAGCTTGTTTTATTTAACAACAAAGTAAGGAAAGTTTGGGGTAACAGAGCTTGTTGTTATCTACGGTTGATAATTTCAATGGTGTAATTGGATGACAATTCTACGATTAATTCGCAAAATCCATATCTTGTGGTAGAGAAGGATCCCTTAACCAGGTTTCTCTCATTGAGTTTTCACTCCAATTAACTTGCTGTTTTGTTATTCTTTACTTGCATTAATATTTCATCTAATTAATCAATCAACAAAACCCCCCTCATTTAGTTTATTGTTGCTTTCGAATAACAAATTCAATTAGAATCAATCCTCGTGGGAACGATATCTTACTCATCACTTTATTACTTGTGCGACTAGTATACTTGCTAGTTTCGAACGCATCAATATGATATGTCATCGGGTTCATTGTATATCAATACAATTAAATCCGAGAAGATGGTTGACTAGCAGAGGTGAAAATGAAGGATTTTACTCCATTTTTGTGCAAGTTGCTCCAAAACTCCTACAAACATCAAAACCACACAAAAACATAAAATTACCAAGGAATATAGCAAAGAAACATGGATGAATTGATATGAAAATGATATATAAATAGACACTTCATCAAATTCCCCACACTTAGACTTTGCTAGTCTCGAGCAACTACGACAATATTGAAATAAACTTAAACCTCAAAAAAGAATCAACAAAAATTAAAACACACAAATGCTTCATCTTGCAAATAGGCCTCAAAGATTGTACTTAATTATAACCCAAGGAAAACTTCAAAATAATGCACTTGATCACGAATTTTATCTTAAAGATTAGTTTCGCTTCACTTCAATTCCTCAAGTGTGTGTGTGTAGAGCCATTCTCACCTAATCACTTGTAAACCGGATGAGTTTATGCATAAAAATGAATCATATTTAATATTGAAGATGTGTGTATAAATGAACTCCATAGGCCTGCTTTTCAAGTCACTCTCCACTAATGTAGACATGCACAACACCAAGGATCAGTAGGACTTTATTAAGCTTGTAACGTTTGGCTTGGGTGAAGGTATGATAAAGGATAATAATTTGGCTCAAATCACCCACAAACACATAAAAAAAAAAAAAAAAAAAAAATCAATAATATATGTGGAGCTCAAGCCCATGACATAAAAATTCATTCTTATTCATCAAATGACTCTCCCAAACTTATTCAGAACACTCGAACTCTCCTTTTTTTTTCTTTTTTTCTTTTTTTTCTTTTTTTTTTATAGAAAGCAAAAGAAACTATACCCCCACACTTTGTTGTTTCATTCTTTTTAAGAACGCCCAAGGTATAGAACTCTTTTTTTCTTTTTTTTTTTTTAACTGCAATTCCACTCCCCCACACTTAAATAATACATTGTCCTCAATGTTTAAGTACGTGGAAAATAAGTACAGATTTTTTATCTTTTCTTTTTTTTTTTTTTACAAACATAATAAACTCACTTGCATTGCTCATGGCATAATCCAACCTCCTCTAACTTCCCAAAACCAGAACATAGCTCAAAATGTAATTGCGAATGATTTACATGCTCATTGGTAAGGGATAAACTGTTTGGAACAAATTCAATTGAGATTAGGAAATCTTTTAGTGAGTTAACAAAGAAAAAGGGTTACAGAGGCTCAAAGGGGTAACTAGGGATCAATTTCAGTCAAGGTTAGCTATTAAGGCTCAAACGGTCCAAAGATGGCCTAAATCATTTCCCCCAATGTTGCACAGCCTAGGATTTCGCTCGAGTGACCACAACAAAAGTTCTAGAATTTCATGGGAAATCTGGAGAAACACTTAAATTAAGTACACTTTCTCTAAGTAAAACAAAATAACCGTGATAAATGGCTCGGTGGCTCAATTTTGTGGAAAGGAATCAAAAAGTAAAGCAAAAACTACTTAACATTTTCAAAGCACAAAGAGCAATGAAGCATTTTAGCATTTTCAAGGGTTATTTTAATTCAACATCTATCTATCATCGACCACTAAAATGCAGGAAAGAGGTAGTGGAGTTGTTACACCTGAGTCAAGTTGTGTATTTCAACAATCCTTAGGACCAGCTAGACCCGCATACTAAGGTTTCCAGCCTAGCTATGCCTTATTATGAAGAAACACTGCAACCAACAACATGGAAAAATAAACAAAATACAGATTTATTTAGAAAGAATGCGTTTCAAGGGTTAAGGAAACCCCATATTCTGCCATTCTCAGGTTTTTCCATAATTTTTTTTTTTTGAATCGAAACTGATAAAGATAAAAACACATAACACTCTAAATTACGCAAAACTAAACTCACTCATAAAATAACAAAGTTCAACAAGTCAGCAAACAAAAACAAGTTAGTTAGAATGGGTCTACAAAGTTAAGAAGTTAGCCTCCTTATTCAGCCATTATGGATTGAAGAGATCCAGAATGCGTTTCAAGAGAACTTGAACTTTTTAAGCCACCACTCTAAAACCCGAGATTAGAAAATATTACTTGGGACGAAAGAAATAACCTGAAAAAGCTCAAAAGAAACGATATGAAAAATCTCAAATAAACACACTAAAAAGAAAGCAAACAAAAACGAAGCAAACCAGCAAATAGAGATTACAGAGGAGGGTTAAATCCAGTTGAGCCTTTTGTTGCCTTCTCCAAACAAATTTATCCGAGCCATTGTTGGATCAGGTGAATAGACGAATTCTTGTAGTTTGTCAATTAACTCTCCTGCAGTTGAAGCTGTAAACAGCATTTTCCTTGCTGACGGTGAGATGAAATTTTTTTCTACAGCTTGATCAAGAAAGGACAACAAACCATCAAAAAAATTATTAACATTTAACAAACCAATGGGTTTCAGATGGATGTTTAGCTGTGCCCAAGAGGTGATTTGAAATATCTCCTCTAATGTACCAT
>SNVD02000053.1:0-12977 GCA_013180625.2 Boswellia sacra | reverse complement strand
TTTTTTTTTTTTTTTTTTAAGCTTATTCGTTGTGTTGTGCTTCTTTAATTGTTTGAGTTTGATTCTTGTGCGAATGAGTGTCTTGTTTTAAGGTTTGGATTTCTTGTTATTAGCAACACAAGCCTTCTCTGGAGCAAATACTTAGATGCAGTGACGCATTATGCTCCAAATCTATCAGTATTAATCACAGTTATATCCTACTGAGCCCACTTGCTATTTGGCAAGCAATAGGCTAGAATTTTCTCTTTCGACTTCATTTGAAACAAGTTTTTCGATGGAGGCCTTAATTCTTCTACTAGTTTTGTTTCAGAAAATAAATTGCTTTGAGTGTGTTCTGTAATTGATAATTAGATGACTACTAACCGAGCATTAAAAGAGGAGACAAACATTGAAACAGGGTGTTTTACGAATAGACTAATAGTTGTTTATTAAATACTTATCCATCATATTTTTTAATTAAGTTCATTTATTAAGGGGTTTAAATTGAGTTTTTGAGGGGCTTCAATAACATTAACATTGTTCTTATAAATATGAGAATGGGCTTTGAGGAGGCCCATAATTCTTTTACATGTTGATTATTCTACCAACATGAATCCCAACAAGATGATTCACGTTTAAACCCAAATTAGGCAAATTGTGTATGTCTAGTGTTTCATTGGATCAAGAACGCTATAGTATTGTCTGTGGTCTGACAGCAAGAAAGGTAGGAGTTGGCAGGTCGTTTGTCATTGGTCAAAAGGCATGGACGACAAGTCGGCACTGGTTCTAAGCGTGAATAAGAAGTTTGCTTGGGAATGAAATAGGGAAAACAAGTCGTTTGTGCTATCAGTTGCTTTCTCAAGAAGTGCTTCCCAGTGTTTCCAAAGAAATGCAAATGTAACAAGCCAAGAACAGGATTTAAAACTAGCAAGTTAAGGACATTAGATCGGAAGAAAATATTACAATTTATCAAATTCCTAGGAGGTCTTAGGAAGCTGGAAATGGTACAAGTCTGTAAGGTTGATTTATATAGAATTCGATTGAGATATCTGAATTAGGTTTCTGCAAACATGGTTTGATGCTTCAAGCTAATTCGCACATTATTTAACCAATTAATACGCAAGTTAGCTTTTAAGTAAATGTTATGCTATCTAACGATAATAGATGTGGAGAACAATGTGCTATACTTTGCTTACAACTTGGTTTTGGAATTACTTATTTGTTTTCTGCTGACTACGTATCTCTTTAGTTGCATCAGATTCTTTCTTCGTTTTGGAATGCAAGAAATCCTTTCCACAAAACAAAGTAGTGTCTGACATCTTCAGCAATTTAATTAAACCTTGAAAATGATGTAACTTAGTTATTCATCAGTCTTAAATTTCTTATAGGGCCTACCTACACTGTTTCAGTAAAAGCAAATTATGAATTACAGATCATATAGACAAATAAATAATTAACATATGAGAAGGAAAGAATATGGGAATTCCTTGGAAAACGCTACATACCTTAAGTAGCATCTAGCTTTGATTTTAGCGATGCATCAAGTAAAGAATTTCTTCTTTTTGTTCCTATAAATATCGAGGGGACGATAGTATTATCCACCACAACAGATAAGCAGACCAAATATCAGATTTCCTTATCTTCCTTCAATCAGTTACCATATTTGAGTATGGCTGAAGCACTTGTTTCCATAGTCTTGGAGCAATTGGCTTCGGTCATTCATAAACAAAAAGAAGCAGAGGTGAAACTAGATGTTGATGTTGATGATGATGAAGTCCAGAAGTTCACCAGCAATTTCCAGGCCATTCGATCTGTGCTTGACGATGCAGAGAGCAAACAAGTCGAGGATCTTGCTGTGAGAGATTGGTTAGACAAGCTTAAAGACACGTCTTATGATATAGATGATGTGTTGGATGAGTGGATCACTACAGGGGTTCGAATTAAGGTAATTCCAAAAGATTCCAAGCCTAAGAGAAAGGTATATTCATTCATCCCTTGGTATTGCTTTTGCTTTAGAAAAAGTGTTTTCTTGCAACATGATATTGCTGTCAAGATAAAAGAATGGAATAGAAAGCTAGATGTTATTGCAATGGAGGCGAACGTGTTTAACTGTAGTTTGACAACAGGAATGATAGAACTTAATCGACCACTGACTGCATCTATTATTGATGATGTATCAAATATTCATGGAAGAGACCATGATAAGGATACATTATTAAAGATGTTGTTGGGTAAGAACAATCAAACACCAGCCATCCCTATCATTTCTATAGTAGGGCAGGGAGGAATTGGTAAGACTACTCTTGCTCGACTAGCTTTTAATGATGATACGGTGAACACTCATTTTGATAAAAAAATTTGGGTGTGCATCTCTGAGCCTTTTGAAGAGATTAGGATAGCCAAAGCAATCCTTGAATCTCTTGTAGGGGATGCATTGAAACTAGTTGAATTGCAAACTATGTTGCAAGAAATAAAGAAACTTCTTAGACGAAAGAAGTTTCTTCTTGTGCTAGATAATCTTTGGTATGATGATCCCATTGATTGGGAACAATTGAAAGGTTCCTTTAAGTTTGCTTCTCCAAGAAGTAGAATTTTGGTGACCACACCTAACAAGAATTTTGCAAATAGCCTAGGAACCATAGACACCAACATGATCTCAATAGGATTATTGTCTGAGAAGGAATCTTGGTCATTATTTAGTCAGATTGCATTTTTCAATAGAAAAACTAATGAAATAGAAGAATTGGAGGATATTGGTAGAAAAATTTTAGAAAAGTGTAAGGGTTTGCCTTTTGCTATAAAAATAATAGGGAGTCTTTTGTGTTTTAAGAAAAGCATTGAAGAATGGCAAAGTGTCTTAGATAGTCAAATATGGGAACTAAAAGAGGAAAAAAGAGGGATTTTCCCACCTTTAATATTGAGCTATTATGCTTTGCCTTTTCAATTGAGAAAATGCTTATCATATTGTGCTATTTTTCCAAAAAATTGGGACATAGAGAAAGACAGGTTAATTAAGTTATGGATGGCCCAACGTTATGTTAGAGATGAGCAAAACAAAGACGTGGAATTAGTTGGTGAAGAGTACTTTGAAAACTTAGCAATGCGGTCCTTTTTCCAAGATTTTAAGAGAGATAAATTTGATGGTAGCATAATAAGTTGTAAGATGCATGACATAGTGCATGATTTTGCTCAATTTCTTACCAAGAATGAATGTTTTAGTATAGAAATTGATGATTCTGAAAGGTCTAGAGTCCAATTTTCTTCTAAGAAAGGTCGACATTCAAGGGTTGAACTTAAATGTAGAGACTCAATTCCTATGTATATTTATAACGCAAAAAAGTTATGTAGCCTATTGGTTGTGTGTGAAAACTTGAGCAACATAGCACTATCCAAATTCTTTTGTGAATTTACATGTCTAAGGACATTGGATTTGAGTTGTTGTGGCATTAAGATATTATCAAGTGAAATAAAAAGATTGATACACTTGAGGTGCCTTGATTTATCAAATAATAAGGAATTAGAAGAATTACCAAATACAATATGTGAGTTATTTAATTTACAAACCTTAAGTCTCTATCATTGTTTGGGTCTCAAGAAGCTACCTCAAGGGATGGGAAAGTTAATTAACTTGAGGCATTTAATAAATGATGGTACTTGTTGTGAAAGTCTAGGTGAGATGCCAGTGGGAATAGAAGGATTGACTCGTCTTAGGACTTTGACAGAATTCGGTGTGTGTAGAAATATGTGGGAGGGTAACAAAGCTAGTGGTCTTGAATATTTAAAAAATTTAAACAAACTTCGAGGATCTCTTAGCATTGTAAGGTTAGGTCATGTGGGAGACGTAGGTGAGGTTAATAAAGCAAAGCTTACGTACAAGACAAACCTCGTTTCTTTACGTTTATGTTTTAGAAAGTATGATGAAGTGATGTGGGAGAATAGGAATACCGGGATTGATGAAGCCGTTTTTAAAGTCTTACAGCCTCCTCCCAATTTAGAGATATTGGAGATACGTAATTACGTAGGCAAAACTTTACGGTTGAATTGGATGGTATCATTAACCAAGTTGAGGTTTTTAGTGGTTTATAACTGCATCTACTTGGAAGAGTGGGATAATTCAAAGAATGGAAATGAAGATGTTACAATCATGATGCCATCTCTTCATTCCCTGATAGTTGAGGATTGCGATAAATTAAGGTCACTGCCAGATTGCATCCTTCAAACGCCAACTTTGAAGAAATTGGAGATCAAAAGGTGCCCTATTCTAAAAGAACGCTACAACAAAGAGATGGGAGTGGACTGGATCAAAATCTCTCACATCCCTTGTGTCAATATTTTTTCTGATAACTGAGAGGTAAACTTCATCATTTATAGTCAATTACTGTAACTGATGAGGATAGTTCCCAGACATACAGACAGACAGGTAATTTCGTCTCCTTTGTTTCTTCTTACGTAATTGTTAATTGTTTGTTATTTTTAATTAATTAATTAAAACAATATCTCTATACTTATTTTACATAATATAATATTTCTTAAATATTCTGTATAATGGTTATTCTTTGATTATTGGAATGACAGTGAACAGAGTTTATGCACAGCCGGTGGTTCAAAGATTTACCAAATTGGGCTGCTGCTTCAGGGACCATATAGATATTGCTATTAAATATTTGCTGAGGAAAGCTGGGAATATGGGTGCCGAGGAGGGATTGCGTAAATGGCCTCATCTTTTAACATCATCCACAGAGCAAATGGACATGATGGTGGATATTGAGACATTGTTTGTGGGATGGAGTGACTGCACAGCAGAATCACTGATGCCTTATCTTGGATGAGTTAGCTATTCTGGTGCAACCTTTTGGGATGAGTTTTGTGTAATTCTTTGCTTCTGTGAAGTGGAATTTGCTGAAGATTTGGCTTTCACTGCTTTGGGTGTGACCCAACAGGTACCAAACTTGACCCTGCCATTGCTTCAGTATATCTATTTGGAGTTGGTTTTTTTTAGGTATTAATAGCTAAGCCTTTCTTATCTCATGTCCTGCTACCGACTTTTACTCAAGTCACTCGAGGCATCAATCCTCAAGTGTGTTAAGCAGTAATTGCAATCAAGGAGTACATTTTTCTAGCATCTTAATCATGAATTTCATGTCAATATCATTCAAAGTAAATTTTGAAAAAGATCTCTTCATTTCTTAAAAGGCTTAGGATTTAGGAAGGATCTTGGTGAAGCTACAAGAAAAGAACTCGGAAGTGAATTCGCTTTCCTAAGATTTTTTTTTTTTTTCCTGCTTCTTAACTTCAGATTTTTATCTTTTATTTTTTATTTCTACGGGGGCTGCTTTTGATGTTTTCGTTTGTTCAGTGAAGATGTTCAACTTTAATTTCTTGAAGAATCGATATCAGGAGTTGATGGAATTATACAAGCTTAGCTAGAGGTTTTTTTCCCCTTTTCCATCTACATGCGCTATCTCATGTCTTAGTCATTTTTTGTGCTTATCTTTTGGCCTTTATTCGATGTCCAGAAGATGCTTCATCTACAAAATAATGAGGTATGTCCCATGTGGATGCCTTTTCTTTTCTTTGATTCGGAAGAATATTGGCAGCTAATATACTTTGCTTTATTTTTATCTGGGAAAGAAGAGGCCCGTTTTTAGCCGTCAAAACAAATTTTTTACTGTTATGTTTTTGTATGTCAAAATTTTACGTTGCCATCATCCAGTTCTTGGAATCAATTTTTAAACTTCCAAATTTACTATTTTTTAGGTTCTTTTGGGCTAAATGTTTCAGCACACGCAGACCCCTTAGAAAAGTTTTCAAATGTCACAAAGTTTGCTCTCTTCTCCCATAAAGTTTATGTGTACAATTGTCTATGATAAATTTATCACTTTTTATGGTATGTTGGTTTAGGGGGAAACCGTACATGGAATCAGAATATCAGTGCTGAACAGGATAAACAGTTGTGATATGAAGAGAGCTAGAAGAAGGTAGGGCTGCATGTTGTAATCAAACTTCCTAATATATCTCTTATTCCATCTTTTTGTCTTCGAATTTTTGCTCCTAAAATGTTGATTTTGATCCATTTTCATTGTCAGCCATTGGACCTAAAAAGCGGCGATATAGAAAAATTCCATATTCCTATCAATAAATTCAATAGAATGGGTCATCCTTATGGACATTGGAAACTTTCATGTGGTACACAAGCAAGGACTCCCTACCATGGAGTAAAGAATCTGCAAAAGCGGTGAACTACAACCGAGTAAAGCAAAAAGATCGATATGATGAGATGCATTGAAGGAATATAATCCTGAAGGAAAGAAATGCATGTGCCAAATCATCTATTCTTAATGAGATAATTTGATTTCTTCATTATGACCTTTTGAGATCTTCCGAGCTATGCGCTCTTAATCTGTAGTTTTTGTTTTTTAATATTTTATATGATTGTCATTTATAATGTATATGCATTTCATGTCAATTTTTTTTTTTTTTTTTGTCGTTATTATTTTTATCTCTGTATTAGAATTTGCATATAAGAGGTAAGGCTCATTATGTCCCCCTCTTACTAGGTGTTATTATTTCTCTTTTTCATTAATAAAATTTGTCCTCATTCTGCCGAGGTTTATTTAGTTAGAAAAAGAAAAAAATTCATATAATTGTCAAATAGTATATCCAATGTGCTGAAAAGTGTAATTATGCAAATGAATTCCTTTATGGTAGAGAAAACTACGTTTTAGATTGAACTACAAAACATCAAAGTTATAACATGAATACTTGACCTAATTAGAAGCTCTTGGGTGACAACTTCTCATTAACAATGTCCGCGTTCAAGATTGGTTTCTTATCATTGTTATTGTTTATGGAAGACCTGCCATGTCTTTGAAGTAAACTACAAAAATTCATCAATATAAAATATCAAACCCATGAAGTTGTGATAGATTGAGAAACAAAGTTAAAAGGCAGAAATTGAGAGAGACCTACTTTGGTCAGTAAAGCCAATGTGCTTGAGTATAAGTTGGTTTTAAATTTTTTTTCTTTAAACTAAATAATTATTTATTTTAATAATGTTTAATTAGATTAATTACTTTGTATTTATTTATTTTTATTTTTAATTGAACTTCAGGAACTTAGAAGGATAAGGCTGGGTTACGAATAGGCCTATGACTATTGCATATGAGGCCCAATAATTCCATCCATATGGATTCTTCATTTTCATTTTCATTTAAACCCAAGATTAACCCATTGTTAATTGTAGGTCGTTTATGAACAGCAAGCAAACGAAACCCAATCTATTTGCTTTTGTACTTCAATTACTCGAGTTTTCCATCAGATTCTTGCTTTGTGTTGATACGAAACGCAATTAAATTCTTTCTACACCTCTTGATGACAATCAGGGCCGGCACAAAGGTTTTGAAGGCGTGAGGCAAAATTTAGAATCGGAGCCTTTTATATTTAATTAAAATAATTATAAAATTAAATTTTTTTAAAAACATATTTTATCTAAAATCAATTTTTCTTATGTTTTGAGATGCAAAATTATTAACTAAATTTTTATATTCAAGTTTTTTCAATATTTCTTTTTTAATAGACAATAAAACAAATCTATTTAATCTTTATTGTAAATATGATTTTATCATTTTTAGTTTTGAAAAGCTTCGCTATGCTGAAACAACTGTTATGAACATTGTTAATAATATTCTATAAGTAATATAAGAATTTCGAAAATATACTAACCATTTTCTATTATGTATTTCTCGATTTGATAATTTTTTAGTATAATGTATAACAGAGAAATGTCTATCATTTTTATCTTTTTAAAAAATTATATTACTTTTTCTAATTAGACATTTTTATTAATAAATCTTTTATTTTATTATCAATATTACTCCGTCTTCCCGAATCATATATATTATTTAGATTAGAAATTTCATTAATATTTTGAATTTCTTTATTTTTATCATTTTCCTCAATTTTATTTTTATTTTCTTGATTAGAGGTGTTACATATTTGATTATCATTATTTTCAATATTTTGTAAATAATATCTCTTTTTTATTGGATTCTTACTAACATTTCTTCTATTGTTTTTAACAAATTTATCAAGAGAACTTTTTTGAGATTCAACTAATTTTTATAATTTTCTTTTTTTATATAGTTTTTCAGATCCCGATTCATATTTTTAGTAGCCGTTCCTAAGATTAAATTATTAATTAATAAGTAACACCAACTCAACAAGCAATTACACAACAAACAATAACTACAAATAAATAAAAAGTAAAAAAAATAACAAATATAAATAACTGATTCGGTATCAATTATCAAACACTAAATATAAATAGCAAATAACAAATTAACTACAATAACCGATTCGGTATATAATAAATATAAATAACAGATTCGGTATCAAACACTAAATATAAATAACAATTAGCAAATTAACGACAATAACAGATTCGGTATATAACAAACTTAAATAAATTAATAATCAATAATATAGAGTACTATAGATAACAATCTAAAATTAATACAAATATTAAATCATGAAATGATAGAACCTGTGCATGACTATACCTATATGAGCACTGAAGTGCACTGCACGCAGAAAGAGAGCAGAGAGCTTAAGAAGAAGAACAGTTGGAGACGGAGGAAAAAAGAAGAAGAAGCCGAATCCGTTTGAGATGAAGAAAGTGAGACTTGTAAGGAAGGATAAACCTTTGAAATTATTCGAATATAAGCACTGTCTGCCTTTATCTCACAAAGTTTTTGAGCCGTTTAGAAAAAGTTTTTGTGCCTAAAAAACTTTAGAATAAAATAATGAAGATTAAAACTTTTATATGTTTTGTGCCCCCCACTAACTTCACTTTTAGATTTAAAATTAGATAAGTGAATTAATATTAATAAATTAAATTATTAAAATTTTTTCTTTTTCTGGCATGTATGGGCCTAATTATGATTTGTGAGGCGTTTTAATGATATTTATTTTTTGAATAAAATAAAATTCATTAGAAATTATTATATATCACCACTAAAGTATTAAGGGGTTTTTTGGTATAAGAGGTAAGAATCTTGAGCATGAGATTTAGATTACTGAAAATGTGATTATAAAAATTTGACGTCTTGAAAACTAACATTACTATGTTTAGTTACTTATAGAAATTTTATATTTATAATGAAATTATGGTATTTAGTTATACATAGAAATGAAATGTGTTAACTTTATTTAATATGATAATAAATTTTTTAATTAAATTTTTTAATAAATAAATTTATTAATTTTGTTTAATGTGTTAATGATAATATATATTGTTACAAATGTTATATTATTAAAAAAAATTCCTATTTTCGTTGCCTATAATCACTTTTCAGTCAAAATTTTCTTTTTTTCCTTTTCTTTTTCTTCTTCTCTCTTCTTTGTCTCCCTCTCCCTTTGTTTTCTCCAAACCCACGGGTCACACCACCCACACCACTCATCACAGCCAGCCAAATCAGGAAAATACAATGGATTAAAATTTCCAAACCCACGACACCCCCCAATCACAGCCACGACAACCCAGAAATTCTACAACCCAAAACCCAGAAATTCCACGACGCAACCATCCACCACAAGCAGATCAATTCAGCCTTCCACCAAAAGCGCCACCACCATTGCCATCCAGCCACATGCACACCACCGTCACAAGAAGCCGCTACCTTCCACCATAAGTAACACTACTAAGAAGCTAAAAGCTGCACACACCACCGTCAAGCAAATCCAACGTTGCCATCCAGCCAAGCACACACCACCGCCAAAAGAGAGGCGGATACCAGTTTGAGAGATGAGGGATGAGAGAAGAGAGACCAGTAGGGGATGGGTGTTGCGCGGGAGAGGTGAGGTATGAGAGAAGAGAGATGGTGGGGTTGGGTGTTGTGCGGGAGAGATAAGGGATGAGAGAAGAGAGACGGATGGGGAGTGGGGTTTTTCACTGGATGGGGTGGGATTAAAATTGCTGGAAAATTGAAACTCAAGGTCTGGACAGGATTGATATTACCCCCGATGGACAGTAATGTGAAGCCCTTGGAAAAGTGATATGCTAGAGTTTATAACAGTAATAAATGTACAAACACTGGAATGGATTCAAATTCCCATTGACAACTTTCCCACTCCTCGTACCAAACAGCCCCTAAAGGTAATAAGAAATGAATGAAAGACAGCAAGTAATTCATCAGCTAACAATAATACAATCAAAGACAACAAACAGCGAAGCATGCGCAAAAGAGAAGTGAAACTAATGAGTTCCCATTTAGTCTTTAGCCTCTTTCTCCTTTATGCATCGCCTTATTCACTCTATTTACACCAAATTCTTCAAACAACAAACCTTCCTTCACTTCTTTTTACCGATTTACATATTTTTCAATGTTCATACCACAGGGCGACGGCGGCAACGAAAGGCTTAAGCGACAACGAAAGGCTTAAGCGACAACGACACAGGAGTTGCACTAGGCAGCGATCGACGACTTCAAGGGAGGACAAATGGGAGGGAGAGGAGGTCGACTAGTGATTAATAGTTAGGGATCCTAATTTACATTTGTGGCTGGGGTTTGGGATACAAAGCGTATATACTCTCTAATCCCATGCGGTAAGGCCTATTCTTATTATATGAATCATCCACTTATTTTCTGCACTGTTCAAAATAAATAAATTTTAAAAAGAGGTCGTGTCTACATCAGGTTGAATGACAAATACTCGAATACTTATCCGATCTAATCGGGTCTTGCATTTTATACCTAACTTTGGGTACATTATATACACATATTTGACCAAACCTGATTCGGTTCGGGTGTATCTAATCAGGTCAGTTCGGTTCGGTCGGGCAAAAATGCCTACCCTTACATGTAACTTCTAATGCGAAATAAGTAAAATATGAAACATAAGAATTGCAAAATGAGAACATAAAACTTGAAATATAGATATATATATATATATATATATATATATATATATATATATATGATTTATTTAATTTAATAATAATTCTATAAGTAATTCTAGACTTACAACATTCATACAACCTAAACTCTACAACATAATGCAGTAACCTACATGACTAAATTCACTAGAGGAGAAAAAAATAAAAATGGATGAAGGAAGCTACATCTTTAATAGAATTTTGTCATTAAAGCTGTCAATTCATATTATAAAATTTATATTATGTGAATGTTGTAAGTCTAGCATTATTATAATATTATATTGGATTTATCATTCTACAATTAAATCAATGTAATCCTTGGAAATATGGGAGTATAAGAATGATTGGCTTTGAGCAAGCCCAAGATTCTTTACATGTTAACTTTCTACCAACATGGCTCCTCTAAGGATTACATGTTAACTTCTACAATTACATGTTGACGTCTTATTTATAAGATCATATATATTTTATGATTACATTAATATATAAGGATTACAAAAGAAATTAAAAAATGAACATGGAATCTCTCATGCCCCAAAATATATTATATGGAGACTTTAGGTGTAATAAAAATAAATTTAAATAGAAAAGGTGTTGATTTTTTTTTTTACTAGACTGAAATTCATAAACATCTGAGTATATATCATCGATGATCACTTTTTAACACATACACATATATATTATATACATTTCATATGTCTCAAGTACAAACATCTAACTGTCTATTCAAGATAAACTTTTGCATATGCCAATATCTAAACCGTAGTACATGGTTTGCTATTTATACAACAAAATTACTTATCATAGTCTAGGCTTAGTCAAGACGTTTTCTCAAACCACATAAGTTGGTTATAGCCAAACCACGTAAAAGTTTGTTGTACATATTTTACTTTTCTGTTGGTTATATCTGATTTAACCGCTTAAGTTTATCTAACATAACTAAATAGTAGGCTTCAAAACTTTCATCCACATTTACAAGCAGCTTAATATTTAACAAGAGGATATAATTCATCACTGAAAGACAAATTTTCCTCAACTGATTTCAAACTTTATTCATTCTCTTGCAGGCACTCTACTTAAAGGCATACCAGTTGCAATGTGATTCTTCCTTTTGGGATTATTTTGTCTTCTTCATTATGATTCTGGAGTCTTCTTAGCAGTTTTTATCTTAATAGTAGTTTTATTTTACTTTTTAGAGTAATGCTATATCTACAAAGTTGATATCCCAAGTAAGGTGACTGTTGATATGTCAATACAAGTAACTTACCATATTACACCTCTTAATTAAATCAATTAATTGCTTATTGACATGCCAGCAATTACCTCAATTGGGACACAAAGTTGGGATACCAACTTTATAATTTAGCATTGCTGTACTTTTTAAGTGATTAATTGTCATTTTTCAAGTATATGCATTTCATTTATAGTTTTCTTTTGGTTATTATTATTTTTCCTTTTTATTTTCTATTATATTTTACATTTTGAGGGGTAAACGCCCTAACTAAAAGTTATTATTTATTTTGCAATTAAAAAATTTTCCTCTCTCTGCAGAGGTTTATTCAATAAAAAGAAACAAATCATTACAACAGATAAAATTTTGCCATAATAAATAAAAGGGGAAATTTTGTTGTTTTATAAAATTTTAGTTAAAACTAAAAATGTCATATTCACTTATCTTTAAAACTATCAAGTGGCATTAACCAGAGCATTAAAATTAATAATTCATTAACGAAATATCAAATTTTAAATTATTGAGTTACCCCCGTTAAATAGTTGTAAGACATGGACTAATGGGGCCCAAGAGCAATACTTTTGGGTACAAACTTGGGAATCTAAAGTAGGCTTTCAATAGTCTCAATACCAGGTCCAATGATTCCACCAATATGGATCCTCGTATTTAATCCCAAGATGAAGCCATGGCGTAGTGTTCGTCTCATTAAATGAAGAACTTATAAACCATTTTCAAGGCAAATACTGTGAGATATTTCATATGTTCTTATATCCAACCAAAAGGTTATACAAAGCAATAAATAAGCATTGAAGCAATTAAGCTTATGTTTTGAGC
>SNVD02000050.1:0-12949 GCA_013180625.2 Boswellia sacra | reverse complement strand
GGCGGCGACGGCGGCGGCGGCGACGGCGGCAGCTCCGTGGCGCTTCTGGGCTCCAGCGCGTCGGCGCCGATGGGTCGGAGTATTTGCACTCGCTCGCCGATTGGCTTCGTGCCTGTGGAGCGTGAAAGCGCCGGCCGTCCTCACCTGAGCGAGCGAGTCGTCGAGTGTGTGTGTGTGTGTTGACGAAGAAGTTGTGCGACATGTAAAGCAGTGGCCGGCACTCGGCGCGATAGATAGCCCACGACGCGACTCACTGGACGCCGCGAGTCTCACCGACCCCGGCCGACTGAAGCCGAGTCAAGTCGGGTCGAGCGGGAACGGGACGCAGAAAGGGACGGAGAGAGAGAGCGAGAGAGAAATTGGTCTGGCGAGAAAAAACGCTAGTCGCTCGCTTTGTTTGGAGCCATAACGCGCCATTGTTATTCACTGGCCGCCGGAGACTCGGTCGCGTCGGATAAGCGAGTGGCGCGGTCGGCCAGTGTATTTGCACTCGGTCGCACTTTTGCGGCAGTGGCGACGCCGGTGGCGGCTGCCACTGCGGCCGCTCATGTAAAGTAGGCAAGCGCACAGCTAGGCCGCCTAAGATGGATGGCGCGCGCTGAACTCGCCAGTCTGCCGGCCGGCGGCTCACGACGGCCACGACGAATGGAAATAAGGTCCGAGTGTGCGAGGGAAATGATAGACGACTAGGACTACGACGACCACGTCGCCGCTTTGTTTGGACTCGCCGCCGCCGCCGCCGCCGACCGCATCTGCCGAGTTCGAGTTTGGGCGGCACGTCGGCTCCAACATCCCGACGAGTCAGCGCAACCTCGACCAAGACCACGACCACCAAGATGACTTCTGCGTCGCCGTCGCCGTCGCCGTCGCCGCCGACGACAGGCGGAGATTGCGTGCGCACGCGCGGCCACCGGCGAGCGAAAGTTGCGCGCCAGCCAACAGGTGGACCGGGCGCGCAAGACGTCCGCTTACGGCCTCCCGCGTGCCACCTGTCGGCGAGCGGGCGCGCCTCAAGCCGGTTGGGCTATACAAACAAATCGATTTGTAGACGCCGACATCAACCAGATTCATCATCATTAGTGCGAGCCAGGGCGGGAGCGCGGGCAAGACCGAAAGCGAGGGCGAGTGCGAGGGCGAGTGCGAGGGCGAGTACGAGGGCGAGGGTGAGGGCGAGGCCGAGGGCGAGTGTGCGGGCGGGTGTGCGGGCGAGTGTGGAAAATTGCGCGGCGAGCTCTCTGGCCAGCTCGCAGGTGCGCCGCGAGCTGTCCAGATCGGCGGCACACGCGCGCGCGTGACACGCGCGACGGCCGAGGGCGCACGAAGTAAACAGCAACAGGCGGCGCGCATAATTTCATTAGATGCGTTAGCCGACCAGCTCGCGCTCTCGGATCATTTGCGCCGCCGATCGAGGTGGCGGCCGCCGGCGCGGCCAGCGTTCGGCGTCGCTGTGTGAGTCTGTGAGTGTGTGTGGAAGTGGGCGACGCCCGCTCGTCCGCCAGCCGCTCGACGCCGCTCGCTCGTGGCTTCTACGCCCCCGGCCAGTTGCCCGCTGACCGAGCGGGCGCCACGAGCGCACCAGTCGAGAGCGCATTACTTCCAGCGAGCCGGCCGACCAACTGGACGGCCGAGCGAGTTGGCCGGGCCTGTGCGAGTCGCGCAGGTCGGCGCGGGCCATTATCGATCATTGAGATAATTGATGCTGACAGCCAAAGACACTGGCGAGCCACGAGCGCCGCGAGCGAGCGCCACCGGCGTCGACCCCCCCCCCCCCCGGTCACTTCCTCGTTCTAATCATCTCGTCAGCCGTCGATCGGTCGCACATCCGGCCGGCGGGCGCCACACACACACACACGGACCGCCGCCGATCCGAAGCGCCGGTCCGACCGACACGACCACGACGACCACGACGGTCGCTACCAAGACGTAAATGACTGGCGCGCGACTTTCGCTCGCAGGCGCCAATTATCGGACGCGCGCATACGAGGAAGCGAGAGGGCGACGCTCTGGCGGGCGTCGTCGTCGTCGCCGCCGACGCCAATGGTGGGGAGCGTGAGACAAAGAAGAGCGCGGGTTATTGATAATTGATGGCTCGGCCGCTGGCCAGACGCTCGAGAGCAGATGCGCTCGCTCGGCGAGTGCGAACTTTGGCGCTGACAGAGAGCCGACTTGCGGTCGATGCCAATCGGTCGGGTCGCTCGTCGACGTCGCCACATCTACCTGGTGAGCTATGATTACCACCCCCGCCAGCGTTCAGCTTCTGGGAGCTGTTCGCATCCTCTCAGCGCGCGGGCGATTTGTTGACGAGCTGATTTCGTGTCAGGTGCCGCCGCGCCAAGCGGCGGAGCTAATTTAGGGCGCACAATTATGTGAGTGCGCGCCAATGGCTCTGGCACTCGTCCGCTGGCCGCACTTCCCGTGCTCGCCGATCTGGAGTGCGAGACCGCTTCGTGCAGACTAACCAGCTCGGGTTCAATATGCCGGCCCGGCCGGCGACCCATTGTGGCGCCACTGTGCGCCGCGCACACTCGCTCGCACCACTCGGCCGCCTCGGGTGATCAACACAAGCGGCCGGCTCGAGTTGTGGCGCTGGCGAGCGCTCGCGCCACCTCGGGCGCCGCCGAGATGACTCGGCGCACACAGGTGAGCGTGTGTGTGTGTTTGTGTGTGTGTGTGTGTGTCTTTGTGTGCAAGTGCGAGTGTGATTGATGCCGCAGTGATTGCGTAAAGCTGCGGCCGCTGGCAACTTCGCAGTGGCACCAAACTCGTTGGCGCACCGCCGCGCCGTCTTCAAAACGGCATAACAAATGGCACTCGACCGGCCGCACCAGAGCCAGGCCGAGGAGAAGATGAAGACGACCACGACCACGACCACGACGAGGATGGTGAGGATAACGTCCACGACGATCACGACGCGCGCCACTAGCCCAAGTCCGAGGCGAAAGTGGCCATCGGCCGGACGTCGTCATGACGGCGCCGCGCTCGTCGGCACCAACTCTTGATTGATGGATTAACTTTCGGCGCCCAGACGGCACTGGCTGAGCGGGAGAGAGCAAAGAGGAGAGAGTGAGAGAGAGAGAGAGAGAGAGAGAGAGAGAGAGACAGCGCTTGGAAAGCTCTCCGCCGGACGCACACTCGACTGGAGTGCGAATTTGTTTTCTTTGGCCCGCAGACGAGCTCGCCGAGCAGACCAGCGAGCCAGTCTCCAGCCTCAGTCTCGCCCGCTCGCTCCTTCATCCACTCACCCACTCACTCACTCACTCACTCACTCACTCACTCTCTGACTCATCACTCATCATCGTCGTGTCCGGCGCCACAACGACTGCTCGACGCATCAAGAGTCTCGTCTGTTGCGTCATTCACGCCCAGCATCAGGCCGCCGGCCGGACTGACTTGCTCACCCGCCGACTCGCTGGCCGGCCGCGCTCGTCCCTCGGGCAATCGATAGAAATTACAAGCGCCCGAGATGTTGGGTGACTTGCTGGGCCGCCGACTCGCTCGGCCGTGCGCACAGGCGCGTTATTAAGGTGAGGAAATGATCATTATAATCGGAATTATACCGGTGCCAGCGCCGCGACCCGTGCGGGCGCGGCCGAGCGCCAAATGGTCGGCCGGCTCCGGGCGGAAAGGAGGGGGCGCACGAGCAGCCGGCCGGTCGCCATCGAGCGATAGGCGAGCCAGAGCACAAGTGTAACGGCGGCCGATCGGCCAGTCTCGAAACTTCCTCATCAGCGAGCGCGCCATCAATTTTACTGTCACCGTCCCGAGCGCTCTTTTTTTGTTTCTGTTACGCTCGTCGCCGCCGCCGTCGCCGCCGCCGTCGCCGCCGCCGTCGCCGCCGCCGCCGCCGCCGCCCAGCTCAATGCTGGACTCGGACGGCGCCACACAACTGGACCGGTCCGCCTACACGGGCGCGAAGGTGAGTCGGCCGGAACGCCCGTGAGAGTGACTTATTGGGCTGTGCGCGGCCGCAAGTTCTTGCTCGCTTCCTCAATCAGAGCTTTTGAAGTGAGGCGGCCGGTCAGCTGGTGGGCCAGACGGCCAGCCAGCCAATCGGCCTGCTGGCGGACCACCAAACTAGTCGGCGAGCTAGCGCACACTACGTGTGAAACTTTTTTTCCGCCCACGACGACTGAGCTCTGGCGCCGACTGCCGCACATCGGCATCGAGGGCAGCCTGGAGGCGGGCAAGGCGTCGTTGCGGCGCGACAACACTCACACCTGGATGCAGATGTTGTTTTGGCTGCCAAGTGCAAGCGGCCGCGAGTCGAATAAATGCGCCCGCGCCCGCTCTTGGTCTCGTCTCCAAGCTCGTCCGACGACGAGCATAGGCCCTTCACTTTTGCTCGTCCGCGCGTTATCGTTCACGCGACGTGATCGCATTCGTTAGACTGAATCGATAGGTCCGCATGCGGGTCATTGCGTCTACCTCGCGCTCCGGTGAGCAGGCGCTAATCAACCAAAGCCCACACAGCTGCTAACGGCTTGGCGCCGTATCGGGTCGCTGATCGCCACCCTGGCTCTCGATAAGCTGCATAAGGCGCCAAGGTTATACAGCTGATAGTGCTGTGTTAAGCCTCTGACGGCGAGGACAAGAGTCAGAGTATTCAGAGCCGCGGTCTTGTCGTCGCGGTCAGCGTGAGATCTGCCAATCGGCCGGAACTGTTGGCAAAACGGAAAAAAGTAGAGGATCGAGTGGAGACATCAGAGTCGCTGCAAACGAGTGCCAAATTTGGCGAGAGTTTCACTTCGAGTGACATCGTTGTCGAGGACGAGGACGAGAACGAGAACGAGGACTAGGACGAGGACGAGAACGTGGACGAGGATGAGAACGTGGACGAGGGCGGTGCGGACGGCGAGGACGCGACGAGGACGAGCACGCGAGGACACACGAGCAGCGGTGGCCATCGCAAGGTTGCTGGCTCGACTGCTGCCGCCTGGTCGAGAGTTGCGCGCCGCACTCTGGATTTTGTTTTAATAGAGAGAGAGAGTGAGTGAGGGCGAGAGAGAAAGTCGGAGACGGAGACGGGGAGGAAATATATAAACGACAACAACAACGAAGACGAGGACTGGCTCAGAATGGCGAGCTACGCCGGGAGCTATCGAAGCCCGCGAGCTACGCCAGACGGCCAGCGAGCAACAAGCAAATTGTTGCTCGCGCGCGCCTCGCATTACGAGCCGGACGAGGGAGACGAGCGCGAAGACGAGCACGAGATCGGACGAGAGCGAGTCTGCCTCCAGGTGTGCGCGCGGACTAGCGAGCAGGCTGGTGGCCAAACGACACCAGCCGAGCTCGGCTCGTCGTCCGCCAAATTGGATGGCGAACAGGTGAGCGTGGACAAGGAACGGCCGCGCGCTCTGTCCGCTGCTCGGCGACGACGAGCTCTCCCGTCTCTCCAGGTGTGTGTTCCTAGTGTCGCGCGCCGACGAGCTGGTGGCGCCGCCGCCGCCGCCGCTGACGTCGAGCCCAGCTCAAGTCCAGCTTTCTCTTGCATTTCCTCACTCCCGTTACGGCTCTGCTCGGCGACGGTGTTGGCGTTATTAAGCGCGCATGGCAATCGCCGCCCGCGGCAAGTCTCGAGCTCATATAAAACTTTTCGCTCTCCCTTTCGCTTTCACTTTTACTCTCACTCTCATTTCTGGCCAGCAGTCCAGTCGTCGATCGACCAGTGCCATCGCTTCTTTGATTCTACTTGGTCGTCCCGTTGGTGGTGGTGGTGGTGGTGGTGGTGGTGGTGGTGGTCGTAGTCGTCGTGGTCGTCGTCGTCATCTTCGCCTTCTTCTGCGTTTTCTCCTTCTCGTTCGCCTTCTCGTCGTCGGTGTCTTCTTCTCTGTCGCTCGTTGCCGCGCCTCCAGTCTGACTCTCGCGCACTCGGCCGCTGGCTCTCGGTCGCCAAGGCGCCAACTGCGCGTCCGTCCACTCGCTCTTCCTCTCGCGCGCGCGGGCGTGTGTTCGCTCGCCACTGCGGCGGCCACGGCGGCGCCAACAACAGCAACACTAACGGCGGCCGAACGACCACTAACTGCACCTGTCTACCTGGAACTGAGCTCGGCTGTGCGTGTGTGTCGCGCCTGCTCGCGCGAGCGCGCGCGCTCGCGCACGTCGCCCGGCGCGAGCTGGCCAGTGAAAGTCTTCGCCTAGAGCTCTCTCGCGCCTTCGCGCCCGCTCGCACTGGCTCCATCTTCTCTCGCCGCCGCCCGCTCGTCCAGACACACACACATACACACACACAGCCGCACACACTCTCAACCCTCATCTGCTTAGTCATTCAATACACAATCAAACCAGCACGTCGCCCACCCTCGCGAACACCTTGTCCGCCACTGCAACAACAACCACAGCAACAACCACAACAACAACCACAACAACAACAGCAACAGCAACAACAACAACGACAACGACAACGACAACAACTACAACAACGGCGACATCAGCGACACTGACAACAACAACCTCGACCACCAACCCAACGACACTGAGACTGCAACCGTGAAGTTACTAGAGAAGCGCGAGATTATAAACGTCGAAGTGTATCATCTCGGCCAGTTGCACGCGCAAGGTGAACGAGACCAGGCCATCGCTGCGATCTGCCCCCACACGCGCGCGCACCCCTAGAGCTCACACTGCACACACGCGCCCACTCGGTCACTCACTCAGTCGCCAGACGTTGAGTACACAACACCAACTTAATATAATTCGCCTCCACTCACTCGCATCCACACACACACACACACACACCGACACTCACACACACCACACAACACCGAGATACACACACACACAGTGGATAAGATCACACACAATGAACAAATTCTCAAGCGCCAGCATCACGCTCCTGGCGGTGGCATCGCTGGCCGCGATCGCCTGCGCCAACGAGTACGCGCCCCCGGCGCCCTCGCCGTCCTATTACGAGCCGCCCGTCGTTAAGGTGATCCACAAGACAGTGCACATACCAAAGGCTGTGCCCGTGCCAAAGATCATCCCCGTCCCCAAGATCATTCCAGTCCCCAAGACAGTCGCCGTCCCACACCCAGTGCACATCCCAGTCAAGGTGCCCATCTACAAGCCAGTGAAGAAGTACATCCCGGTTGCCAAGACCGTGCCAGTCCCGAAGCCAGTCCCAATCGCTAAGCCGTACCCAGTGCACGTGCCGGTGCCGGTCATCAAGCACGCCCCGTATCCAGTTTACAAGCCGTACCCGGTGCACAAGCCCTACGGCGTGCCAGTCCCATACAAGGTCTACAAGGATGACCCGCAGCCGTACCCGAAGGTCGTGCACGTCCCAAGGCCTTACCCGCAACCGTACAACGTCCCAGTCTACAAGGAGATTGTCGTGAAGAAGCCAGTCGAGGTTCCAGTTCCGTAAGTATCACCATTCATTCATTCCATAAAAATGCGCGCACTCGACTAGGCTAGCCTTCACTTGACGGCGCTGTGGCCGTCACCTGTGCAGCTCACCTGTTGGGCGTGAATGCTGTCCACGTCCCGTTGACACTGTGTACCAGTGACAACTCTCACTTCTGTCTGGCGCCGATACTCACCTTTTTCTGCTCCAGTAGCGCCGTCTAGCCACCTCCATATCCCGAGAGTGCGTCCACTTTTTTTGCGCTCTCTTTCGCGCCTTCTTGTTCTTGTTCTTCTCATGATCTTGACTGACACTAACGCCCCACCACGCGTCGACATTGTATCCCCACCCCTCGACAATATATCATACACACTCACTCTCACCCTACAGAATCTACATCAAGAAGAAGCCAGTTTACCACCCGCCAGTCTACAAGCCGGCTGAGACTTACAAGCCATCTTACGGCTCGGAGTCATCTAGCTACTCGGGTGGCGAGTACGCCAAGGCTGCGGCCAGCAACCAAGTTGTCTCGGCCGTTAAGCCAGACAGCACCAGCCAGATGGCCGCCAGCCCAGCCAAGTCGGCCGCACCAGTTGCCCCAGCTGCCAACTAGATTAACCTATTGACCAATACCAGATAACTATAATGCTGAACAACAATCGGCCACGATGACGACAAGCGACCCACCCAACATCCTGGTCGTTACGACAACAACGACGAAAACAAAAACTTCTAGCACCATCATCTATAACGAATGGACATGTGCTGCAAGTTGCTGTGGACGAAGAGTTACTTGGATGCGTGTATAAGTAGTTTGAAGGAAACTCCATTTCCATGATCATTACGGTGACGATTTTGACGACGACGACGACGACGATGACGACGATGGCGAAGAGGTAGAAGATTTTGATGTTGAAGGAGAAGATGACGCGAGGACGGAAACGCATGCAGATGCTGATCCGTCGAGATAAATATTATTATTAATATTTCACATTTGGTGACCGAAATAAAAGCATAGGGTCTCACCCTTTCCTCCGAAGCTTTTTTGTATCCATCTTATCCACATCTTGAGGCCGCGAAACGACCCAAATTCACGTGTCTGGTGCTATTGCTGACTGCTGGTGCAATCAGGGCGCCTTTGAGCAGCGAAGAGCCATTTTAGTTCAATTATCATGAGTGCAACTGATTGCAACATGCGCCACGCACAGACACGCGCCAAAGAGATGACATTTTACCCCTCTCCAGCCGCTATGTCCGACACTTGTTTCAACAGTTGCTATCATCTTAATTGATGTCCGAACCTTGACAAGAGTGCAATCTATTTCCAGACACACATCTAATGTACACATGTCAAGCAGGTCAAAGAGACGACCAATGCGAGAACGCATGACCAGGCCGACATGGAACTCGGAACCCCACTGTTCTGGTTAATAACAAATTGTATGCTCACCTGTCATGGCCTGACTGGTTGCACGCGCATTAACAGGTTAGTCCTGCAACTCTCGATTACATTCACACTGAGACTTGAATACAACCCTACCTTCTTCGCAATTCGAACCGTTGCTCATAGGCTGCAATCTCTGATTGCGAAATGACAAGATTGAGAATACAAGCTGAATCTTTGCCTTATCAAGTCGCTAGACTGCTCAAGAGTTGTGTAAACCTGGCCTTAAAGCTTTACACTCACATAGAAGGAGAGGGCCTGACCTAATGGATTAAAATATGAATTTAATTTTCAATTAATGCGCGATACCATAACTACGTAGTCCTACTGATAATCAATAAGGTCGTAAGAAGGGGGCATAACTAGTTATTCGAAGGCATCTTGTCCTAATGACTAGAACACGACCTTTGCACGCACTTGGGTTAGTCATTAGTCCAGTAAAGAAATGCGTATGGCAGTCTAAACAGGAGAAGGCTAGCGACAAGCTATCAGATTTAGACTCAATTACTATATTAGGCAGACAGTCAAGGCAGGCTACAGATGGGCGCCGATTTACGATACACAAGTCGAGGCACGCTCTCCTTGCATGCAAGATGGCGATCGGCCACTGACTTCCAACTTTTACTATCGCTAAATCAAGGCCCGCAATCTATCTGAATGATACAAAGAAGGGCCAGGCATGTTATTAGCGGAAAGGCAAACGACAAATTATCATTATGTAAAAGGTGCGACACTGGTGTCATCTGGGTGTGAATCGACGAGTAATAGAGCCAGACTGGGCGGGACCGGCAGCGGAGATACCATCGACATCTATCGAGCGGTATTGGAACTGACTATGACAATCTATTATGGTTTCTTTACTGAACTGAACATTCTGTCATCGTGGAGAAACGCCTTTGTATGGCAGAACGAAAAGAGCGCAAGTGTGTTTTAGAACACCAGGAGCGGGCGATCTAAGGATGATCTGCGTTCTGGTGAAAGCATGTATGTGAATTAGGAGATGATACGTGCAGATATGCATGTATATTCTGCCGGGCACGAGGTCTGTGGACACAGCAGCACCGTTTAAGGAGGGTAAATAATTTAAGAAATCTAACTAGCGATGATGAAGATAGGCCGCTCAGCGGCGATCGTGGATCGGAATTAGAACGCGCCACGTCTGATGATGAAAATTCGAGATTACCGGGTGACTAGGCGACACTGTCGTCACGGAGCTGGCGAGTGAGGCGAGGCCGGCGCTCGAGAAGAGAACCCGCGGATTGGGTGGGAAGGAACTTGCCCTCCGAACTTATCTTGTTGACAAATTCTTGGAGCAATACGGCGTCGGTCTTAATAAGACCGTCTTAGAACAAACACGGCTATTGTAACACGGCGCTCGCTTGTGGCGGGTGGCGCAGGAGAGGCGATTAGAATGAGCGCAGTGCTGATTAGAAGAAGAGAGCCACAGAATGAGAGAGAGAGAGAGAGAGTCACGGAGAGAGCCAAGAAAAGAGCCACAGAGGGAGAGAGACAGAGAGAGAGAGAGAGAGAGAGAAAGAAAGAGAGAAAAAGAGAGAGAAAGAGAGATCGATAGATCGAGAGTAGAATAAAGAGCACGGAGAGCGAGTCGGCGTTTTGGAGCTCGGTTGTTGTTGCTGTCCGCGTCGATTCTGATTGATTGCGACCTTCTTTTCGCCTCTATTAAGTTACCATCGCGCGCGTCTAGAGTTACGTCCGAAACGTCACGACTCGATTTCTTGGATCGACAGCAGGAGCGCAGCCAGTCTCTGGCCTCACTTGATCGAACGCTTTGTTTCGAGCGTAACGCGCGAAGATTCTAAGTCTTCGAGGAAGGGACACGGCGAACACTGACGAATACAAGGAAAACGCAGCGGAACGATATCAACAACAATAACAACAATGTCTCCAACGTCTTGTTCATGGATAAGAACAAAAAACTGTTCCCACAGAAGTTGTGGGAACTCATCCACAACCCGAGCATTCAGCACTGTCTGCGCTGGTCGCAGGACGGCCAGCGCGTCTACCTGAACCGGAACGAGTTCGAGCAGCACTACCTGAAGACGGCCAACAACCAGTTCCACACCCAGAAGGCCATCTCGTTCGTGCGCCAGATGAACATGTACGGCTTCCGGAAGGTGGACGACTGCTACTACGAGAACGACAACTTCCGGCGCGACAAGAAGCAGCTGCTGAAGAATATGATCCGGCGCCACCCCAACAAGGGCCTCTTCGTGGGCCTCGAGCACCACCAGCTGGCGGCGGCGGCCGCCGCCCAGCAGGCGCTCCAGGTGAACCAGCAGCTGCAGCAGCTCGAGAGCCAGCACAAGCAGCGCACCGAGCAGGCGCTCCGGCTCAACGGCTATCTGGCGGCCAGCGCGGCCGCGGCCAACCAGCACAGCCACAACCAGCACGTGAGTCACCACCACCAGCAGTCGGCCGTGCAAGTGGGCCACCCGTTTGCGCAACCTCAGAGCTTTGCGGCCGCCGCCGCCGCCGGCCCTCCGCAGTGGCCCCCACACACCAGCAACAGCAACACCTCAACCACCACCAACAACAACAACACCAAGCACACCAAAGTCAACTCAACCAGCAACTTAAATCTCATCACCTCCATTCTCAGCACCACAACGCCTCGTCTTCGCCCTTCGCCAGTGCCGACCAACAACAACAACAACAACAACAAACTCTATCTAGCCAACTGGCCCAGGTGGCCGCGAGTCACTTCTCGCACCACCACCAGATGGCGGCTGCGGCAGCGGCAGCGGCAGCCGTCCAGCAGCAGCAGCACCAACAACAACAACAACAACACCAACAACACCAACAGCAACACATCGGCGAGAATCTCACCACCAAGAGTCCGCCCTCGAACTCGCTCGGCTCGTCGGCCGCCTCCACCTCGTCCACCTCGTCGTCCTTGTCCTCGTCCGCGACCACCGGCGCCAGCAGTCTCAGCGCCGCCAACGTCGCGCAACAGGTGCGCGAGCTGCACCAGGCAGTGGGCGCCAGGGCTTCCGGTCAGCTGCACCAACCCAAAAAGTCGCGCCTTCTCAGCGAATTCTATGCCAACTCTAATCCAAACAGCACCACCGCCACCACCAACCAACAACAACAACAACAACAACACCAACAACAGCGACCAGTCCGCCAAGTCGGCGCTCGAGCTGTACGGCGCACATCCGCTCGACCTCAAGGCCACGCCCGCCGCGACCGCCTCGGGCCCCGACTTCGAGCACAAGCTCAGCCTGGCCGCCGTGGCGGCGCGCAGCCACACGCAGTTCGCGACCAGTGGCAACAACCACAACAACAGCGCCAGCAAAGAGTCGCGAGCGCTAGGCGCCGCCGAGGCGGCGCGCCAGGCGGGGGGGGCCACTGCACAGGACTAACTGAGTGCTCTCGTGATGGCTGCGTGCATGCTTGGAAGGCGTGTATGTCAGCCTCGCGCGAGCTGAGATGGGTGTGCTAGCCTGCAGCAGTCGCAGGCCCACGCCCAGTCGCACCGGACGCTGCTCGAGTCGCTGGCCAGCCTCAGCTCGGCCGGCACCGGCTCCATCGTGGACCCGGCCAGCAACTCGCCCACCGAGCGCACCGCCACGCCGCCCTCGAGCCCGCCCACGCCGCCCACGCCCCTCACCAACCCCAACGACATGGCCCTCAACCTGGCCAAGAGCTCGCCGCGCCACACAAATGCGGCCGCGCTGGTGGTGAACGGCGTCCAAGCCATTGGCCAGCAGAGGGGCGCCTCAGCAGAGGAGGACTTTAGCGTGGTCGACGTGGACGATGGGGCCGACCAGCGGGCAGTTTGCGCTGGTGCCCGCCAGCAGACACACTCTGAGCTGAGTCGCAGTCGCGACGTCGACCAGATGGCCGGCTCGCCGCTCGATGGCACCAAAAAGGTGCGCAAGTATCTCGAGCACCAGATGAGTGGCGTCCACGATGAGCGCGACCACCACCACCACCACGACGAGGATGAGGATGAGGATGACGACGAGCGCGACCAGGGCGGCAACCACAATGATGGAGGCGAAGAGGACGAGACGACTGACAGACGAAATAGTCAGGCCCGTCAGGTGTCGATGAAGCGCGAGTACGTCGAGTACGCCGAGCACGAGCTAGAGCGCACCAGTCCGCTGGCCGACGTAGACTCGCTGGCGCGGCTGCTTGTG
>SNVD02000049.1:5000-7500 GCA_013180625.2 Boswellia sacra | reverse complement strand
AGCGCCATGCATGCAGGCCACAGCGCCCAGCAAGCAGGCGCGACCAGCGCCCCGCGCCCCACGCATGCAGCGCCCAGCACCCCACGCATGCAGCGCCCAGCGCCCACGCGGGCAGCGCCCAGCGCCCCACGCATGCAGCGCACAGCGCCCACGCGAGCAGCGCGCACGCATGCAGCGCCCAGCGCCCATGGCGCGACCAGCGCCCCACGCTGGCAGCGCCCAGCGCCCCACGCATGCAGCGCCCAGCGCCCACGCGAGCAGCGCGCACGCATGCAGCGCCCAGCGCCCATGGCGCGCCCAGCGCGCCACGCGGGCAGCGCCCCAGCGCCGCACGCGAGCAGCGCGCACGCATGCAAGCGCCCAGCGCCCCACCGCATGCAGCGACCAGCGCCATCGCGGGCAGCGCACAGCGCCACACGCATGCAGCGCCCCAGCGCCCACGCGGAGGCAGCGCGCACGCATGCAGCGCCCAGCGCCCATGGCGCGCCCAGCGCCCCACGCTTGGGCAGCGCCCGGCGCCCCACGCATGCAGCGCCCAGCGCCCACCGCGGGCAGCGCCCAGCGCCCCACGCATGCAGCGCCCAGCGCCCACGCGAGCAGCGCGCACGCATGCAGCGCCCAGCGCCCATGGCGCGCCCCGCGCCCCACGCGGGCAGCGCCCAACGCCCCACGCATGCAGCGCCCAGCGCCCCACGCGGGCAGCGCCCAGCGCCCCACGCAGCCAGCGCCCACGCGAGCAGCCCCAGCGCCCCACGCAAGCAGCCCGCAGCGCACATGCATGCAGCAACGCATGCAGCGCCCCAGCGTCCACACATGCAGGCCCCAGCGCCCCATGCATGCAGCACCCAGCGCCCACACATGCAGCACCCCAGCGCCCATGCATGCAGGCAACGTAGCCCCAACGGGAGGTTAGCCAGCCCCCATCCATGCAGCAAGGGCAGCGCCACGGGCAGCAACCAAGCCCCAAAGGAGGTTAGCCAGCCCCCACCGATGCAGCAAGGGCAGCCCCACGAGCGCCCAACGTGCAGCAACAGCCGCAACACGAGGGGAACGTCATGGGCAAACCCAAGCCCCAAGGGAGAGGAGGAGCCGCACCCATTTACGCAGCAAGGGCAGCACCATGGGCGCCCAACGTGCAGCAACTGCGCACGAGGGGCACGTCATGGGCAACACCCAAGCCCCAAGGGAGGTTAGCCAGCACCCATCTACGCAGCAAGGGCAGCACCCTGGGCGCCCAACGTGCAGCAACTGCAGCACGAGGGGCAAGTCGTGGGCAACACCCAAGCCCGAAGGGAGGTTAGCCAGCACCCGTCCACGCAACAAGGGCGCCCAACATGCAACCAGCAGCACGTTTTCTGTTTTTTCAAAGTTAGTAACGCGAGTTCCTTCACGTTTCTCTTCTCTTCGTTACACTAACATTGTTTTATTTTTTTTCCATTTTTTTCAATTTTTTTGCAAGTGGGCCACACCTTCCACCTTCAATTTATTTTTTTTTTTTTAAATTTTCGCTTTTCATTGTGCTCACGGTTGCATTTTGCTCGGTTTTTGTCCTTGCACAAAACAGACAAGAGCGCGAACGTCGAAAAATGGCCCCTTCATGGGGACCACGGCTGCACGCTGGCAGGGCCAAGCTGCAGCACATTGCTGCACACCATGGGCAGCAAATGCTGCATGATGTGCAGCAATGTGCTGCACCGTGGGCTGCCAACGTGCAGCGAATCGTGCCAACCTCAAAAATCTTCCGCCAAACCGCTTCCAAAACTCAATCAAACGCCACCTAAAATCATTTGCGGACTCCCAAAGCCCCCCAAAAAGATTTCACCTCGCTCCGGCGTCGTTTGGGTGCTTTTCCAATTTTGCCCTTTCTCTCTCTAAACATTCACTCCGAAGCCCCCACGGCGCCCGAAACCCCCAACTCTCTTTTCCCATCGATTCCTCCCATTTTTCTTGCTCCCCTCGCAAATTCTCAGCCCCAACGCCCAACAAACGCTCCGTCGTCCAGCCCCTTGTGACAGCTCACATACCATGGTGCACCACCCCTGATAATGCTGCAATGCGAAAAAAAGCTCTTTAGGGGGGAGATGCAGTCTCCGCTGGGGGGCCTCCGGGCCAAGCCATGCAAACACCCCCCTCGCCCATGCACACTGGCAGGCTTTGGTGTGTGCGTTGGGTGGGCATGGCATGCAACTACAGCGGATATTGTCGGCATGTGTCGGCATCGGTGGTGGGTCCCAGTACGAAAAAACGTGGACTGAGCTCCATGCCTGGGTGGGTGCTTGAGCAGCTCTTGTGCGCAGCGCAGCTTGTAAGTCGTAGTGCAAGGGCAGCAGAACGCATCGCTTAGGCATGGCGTGATGCCCCCATCCCATCCCCGTGCTTTGGGTGTGCTCCAGCCCGCTCTTGTGCGCAGCGCAGCTTGTAAGTCGTAGTGCAAGGGCAGCAGGCAGAAACGCTCGGGCTGGGGGGGGACTGAGCTCCATGCTTGAGCTGGTGCTTGGGC
>SNVD02000048.1:0-13056 GCA_013180625.2 Boswellia sacra | reverse complement strand
GCTCGGATAGATTGTTTGGAGAAGGCAATAAAACACGTAGACTGGATTTAACGCTCCATCTGTAATCTCTATCTATTGGTTTGCTTCGTTTTTGTTTACTTTCTTTTTAGTGTGTTTATTTGACATTTTTCATGTCATCTCTTTTGAGTTTTTTCAGGTTATTTCTTTCGCCCTAGGTAATGTTTTCTAATCATGGCTTTTGGAGTGGTGGCTTAAAAAGTTCAATTCCTCTTGAAACGCATTCTGGATCTCTTCAATCCATAATGGCTGAATAAAGAGGCTAAGTTCTAAACTTTTTAGACCCATTCTAACTAACTTGTTTTTGTTTGTTAACTTGTTGAACTTTGTTATTTTATGAGTAAGTTTAGTTTTGGGTAATTTAGAGTTGTTATGTGTTTTTGTCTTTATCAGTTTAAATTCGAAAAAAAATTATGGAAAAACCTGAGAATGGCAGACTATGGGGTTTCCTTAACCCTTGAAACGCATTCTTCCTTAATAACTTTGTAGTTTGTTTATTTCATGTTGTTTGAAGTGTCTTGTTTCTTGTTTTGTTCTTTCATAATAAAGGTATATAGGCTGGAAACCTTAAGTCTGCGGGCTACTGTTCCTAAGGATTGTTGAAATATACAATCTTGACTCAGGTGTAACAACGCCACGTACCTCTTTTCTTGCATTTTGTGTGTCGATAATAAGATAATGATTGAATTAAGAATAACTCTTGGAAAATGATAAATGATGCATGGATCTGTGTGCTTGAAATGTTTATTGGTTTTCGCTTTGCCTTTGATTCCTTCCGCAACATTGAGCACTGAGCTATTATCACTGAGTTATTTTTTCACTTAGAGAAAGTTTATGTAATTTAAATGTTTCTTCAGATTTCAATGAATTCTAGAACTTGTTTGATGGTCACTCAAGGCGAAATCCTAGACTGTGCAACATTTGGGAAATGATTTAGGTCATCTTTGGACCGTTTGAGCCTTAATAGCCAACCTTGACTGAAATTGATCCCTAGTTACCTCTTTGAGCCGCTGTAAGCCTTTTTTTTTGTTAACTCACTAAAAGATTTCCTAACCTCAAATGAATTTGTTCCAAACAGTTTATCCGTTGCCTATGAGCATGTAGATCATTCACAATTAAATTTTGAGCTATGTTCTGGTTTTGGGAAGTTAGAGGAGGTTGGGATGTGTCATGAGCAATGCAAGTGAGTTCTATTATGTTTGAAAAAAAAACAAAAAAACAAAAAAAGCCAATCTGTACTTATCGTTCATGTACTTACACATTGAGGACAATGTGTTGTTTAAGTGTGGGGGAGGGGAAGTGTAATAAAAAAAACAAAGAAAAAAAAGAAAAAAAAAGAACAAAAGAAGAAGAATAAGAGATCTATACCCTTAAGTGTTCTTAAAGAGAATGAAACAACAAAGTGTGGGGATGTAGTTTTCTTTTGTTTTCTGCAAAAAAAAAAAAAAAGATTGAGTGTTCTAAATAAGTTTGGGGGAGTACTGGTGAATTGAAATAAAGTTGTGTTATAGGGTTGAGCTCTACATAGTCTTGAATGATTTATGTGTTTGTGGGTGATTTGATCCAAATTATTATCCTTTATCATGCCTTCACCCAAGCCAAACGTTACAAGCTTAATAAAGTCCTACTTGATTCTTGGTGTTGTGCATGTCTACATTAGTGGAGAGTGACTTGAGAAGCAAGCCTATGGAGTTCAGTTATACACACATCTTCAATATTAAATATGATTCATTTTTATGCATAAACTCATCCGGGTTACATGTGATTAGGTGATAATGGCTCTACACACACACACTTGAGGAATTGAAGTGAAGCGAAACTAATATTTGAGATAAAATTGTTGATCAAGTGCATTATTTTGAAGTTTTCCTTGGATTATAATTAAGTACAATCTTTGAGGCCTATTTGCAAGTTGAAGCATTTGTGTGTTTTAATTTTTCTTTGATTCTGTTTTCGGTTTAGTTTTGTTTCATATCGATGTACTTGCTCGAGGACTAGCAAAGTTTAAGTGTGGGAGAATTTGATAAGTGTCTATTTATATATCATTTTCATATTAATTCGTCCATGTTTCTTTGCTATATTCCTTGGTATTTTTATGTTTTTGTGTGGTTTTGATGTTTGTAGGAGTTTTGGAGCAACTTGCACAAAATGGAGTAAAACCCTTCATTTTCACCTCTGCTAGTCAACCAATTTCTCGGAGTTGATTGTATCGATATACAATTAACCGGATAACATGCTATATACCATTGAAAAGCTCTCGAAGTCTATTTTTTGGAGAAATTAACGGTTCACGAATTTATGTAGTGTACCGAAAGTTGTGATAAAAATGGTATGAGAAGTGTATAAAATTTTTTGTTTTTTGGGGTGTGGGGGTTATTCCACATATCCTGTAGCATGTTAATAAATAGGGGTCACTGTAGCAATTTCCTGTAGGCAGAGTATATAAACATATTTTTAGGGTTTTATTTTCATACTTGAAGAGGGGGAACGACTTGGAGGCTGCAGCTCTGGAATTCTCTCATCTTTTGGAGTTGCTGAGGAGTAAAGAAAGCTTGGAAAGAGGCGGAACTACAAATCTAAGGAGATTTGCAAAGGATTTCTAAGGTTTCTTCCTTTCCCTTTCATTTTCCCTGGAATGTTTGTTGTATTGTATTTACCACGTTCTTAAACATGTGTAACTGAATCTGAATTGGTTGAGGGTGATTTCAAAGCCCTGATATGGTTTTTGTAAGTTGATTGTGTAAGAAATTGTTATCCAATTCTCTAATTGAAGTTGTTTACATTTTCCCATATCTAATGCTTATGACTGCTTGCTGATTGTATTTGGGGTGGCCAACTGAATATAATCTGGTTGTTGTCTTTTGCTAGATTAGAAATCTTGATCCGTAATTGTAATGAATTTCGAATCATTAGTAGCAAAATTGTGATCAGAGATTGCAATTGGAAAATACAACCTAGGTTAAATAATCCGAACCTGTTTGATTATTGCTTAGATCAACCTATCTTTCTTATTGTAATGCTTCCATTGAATTAAACTTAGAGAGTTTGTTCTAGGTTGTTTAATGGATAGAGATTAAATAAAGAGCTTGTTTTATTTAACAACAAAGTAAGGAAAAATTGGGGTAACAGAGCTTGTTGTTATCTACGGTTGATAACTTCGCTATAATTGGATGACAATTCTACGATTAATTCGCAAATCCATATCTTGTGGTAGAGAAGGATCCCTTAACCAGATTTCTCTCATTGATCTTTCATCAAATTAACTTCTGTTTTGTTATTCTTAATTTGCATTCTTATTTCATTTAGTTAATCATTCAACAAAATCCCCCCTGTTTATTTATTGTTGCTGGAAAATAACAAATTCAATTAGAATCAATCCTCGTGGAAACAATATCTACTTATCACTTTATTACTTGTGTGACTAGTATAATTGCTAGTTTTGAACGCATCAAATACAATGCAATTTCAGCAGGAAACTAGGGCAAGTATCCGAAACCTGGAAAGTCAAATGGGACAATTGGCCACTAACATGAGCAAATTTGAGAGTCAAAGCTCCGGAAAATTACCTTCTCAGCCAGTGATCAATCCAAGAGAAAATACTAGTGCTGTAACTTTGAGAAGTGGAAAGCAATTAGAGATTCCACCAAAGAAATCACAAGCTGATGAAGGGGATGAAACCACTCCCACCATGAATAAAACATCATCTTCTAAGGTAAATCCTAAAACGCATATTCCTTCATATGTTACTCCTCCACCTTTTCCTAGCAGATTTGCAAAATCAAAGAAGGAGGAACAAGAGCAGGAAATCCTGGAATGATCTACATGCTCATAGGTAAAGGACAAACTATTTGGAAAAAAAAAATTTATTTGAGGTTAGGAAATCTTTTAGTGAGTTAACAAAAAAAAAAAAGCCTACAGAGGCTCAAAGGGGTAACTAGGGATCAATTTCAATTAAGGTTGGCTATTAAGGCTCAAACGGTCCAAAGATGGCCTAAATCATTTCCCCAATATTGCACAGTCTAGGATTTCACCTCGAGTAACCATCAAACAGGTTCTAGAATTCATTGAAATCTGAAGAAACATTTAAATTGCATAAACCTTCTCTAAGTAAACAAATAACTCAGTTATAATGGCTCGGTGCTCAATGTTGTGCAAGGAATTAAAGGTAAAGCAAAAACTAATATACATTTCAAGTACACAGATCCATGCATCATTTATCATTTTCCAAGATTTATTCTTAATTCAATCATTGCCTTATCATTGACCCACAAATCATTGCCTTATCATTGACCCATAAAATGCAAGAAAAGAGGTACGTGGCGTTGTTACACCTGAGTCAAGATTATATATTTCAACAATCCTTAGGACCAGTAGCCCGCAGACTTAAGGTTTCCAGCCTATATACCTTTATTATGAAAGACCAAAACAAGAAACAAGACACTTCAAACAACATGAAATAAACAAACTATAGATTTATTTAGAGAGAATGTGTTTCAAGAGTTAAGGAAACCCCATATTCTGCCATTCTCAGGTTCTTCCACAATGTTTTTTTTTTCGAATCAAAACTGATAAAGACAAAAACACATAACAATTCTAAATTACATAAAACTAAACTTACTCATAAAATAACAAAGTCTAACAAGCCAGCAAACAAAAACAAGTCAGTTAGAATGGGTCTAAAAAGTGTAGAAGTTAGCCTCCTTATTCAGCCACTATGGATTGAAGAGATCCAGAATGCGTTTCAAGAGGAATTGAACTTTTTAAGCCACCACTCTAAAAGCCATGATTAGAAAATATTACCTGAGGCGACAGAAATAACCTGAAAAAACTCAAAAGAAATGACATGAAAAATCTCAAATAAACACACTAAAAAGAAAGTAAACAAAAACGAAGCAAACCAATAGATAGAGATTACAGATGGAGTGTTAAATCCAGTCTACGCCTTTTATTGCCTTCTCCAAACCAATCTATCCGAGCCGTTGTTGGATCAGGCGAATAGACGAATTCTTGTAGTTAATCAATTAACTCCCCTGCAGCTGAAGCTGTAACCAGGATTTGCCTCGCCGACGGTGAGATGAAGTTTTTTTCTACAGCTTGTGATACCGAATCTTCGAGATATGGCTCTGATACCAAATCTGATACCGGGCTGCTGGATTATAACAGATCAGGATAGGATCTTCAAGTTGATTATCAACTCAACCAATGGCTGGAACAAATAAAATGGAACCTAACAAACACTCTTTGAAATGGATAACAAGCTCACCACCAAAGTAAACACCAATGGGATACAGATAATTCACCACCCAAGGATGTAAACCAAGGATACAGGGCTTAAACAAACTCACCACTCTATGGAATCCACCAAGAGATACAGAGTTAAGGAGAAATCAGTATAAACACTGAAATTTCACTCAAATTCAAATTCAAAACTTCACCCCCTTGAATACACAACTTTAGAACTTAAATAACTTGGAACAACCCTCCAAGCATAGGTAAAAGACAATAATTAAATGATTTCAACAATTACAGCTCAACTACTACATTGACAACTGATTTATTAACTAAGACTCATAAGTAAACTCATTAGGTAATAAAGCATAATCAACTAAGCTAGAAATTCAAATTCCAACCAACTAAGCAATCAAATTCAAATTCTAGAGTAGACTTTAATGCACCATTAACTATTGAACCAGCTGTGAAGAGATAGTCATAGATTCCTGCAGACAACTCCAAATGACACATTGACAAATGTGTTAGAAAGCTGACTTCAAGATCTTTTATAGCCACAAATCTTGACATTTAATTCTCTGCACAGCAATACCAGTTATTTTACGAAATTATCCCTCATTCTGGTTCATGTGCACTCCTGACCATTGTAACAATTTGCACCCGTTGATGACCTATCATGAATCCCATGGATTGCAACACACCTGTGTCAAGCTCCCCTGGTTGAGAAAGACTCGACCTCGAGTCTTGATTGTTGTTTTACCAAGATAAGGACTAAGGTCAGAGATATTAAATGTGTTGGAAACACCATAATGCTCACGTAGCTCAATTTTGTAAGCATTCTCTCCAATGCGTTGTAAAACTTTGAATGGTCCATCAGCTCTAGGCTTTAACTTGGCATATTTGCCTGGAGGAAATCTTTCTTTTCTAAGGTGTATCCACACTAGATCTCCTTATTTGAACTCAGCTTACTTCCGATGTTTGTTTGCTGCAGCTTTATACTTCTCATTTTGCTTCAAAATCTTCTCTCGAACTTGTTCATGTAGTTTCTTGATGTTCTTAGCTCTCTCCTTTGCATCACTGCTAAATTGAGTTTTGGAAGGAATAGGAGCTAAATCCAAAGGACTTATTGGATTCTTGCCATAAACAACCTCAAAAGGACTATGACCAGTGGTTTGACTTGATGATCTGTTGTAAGCAAACTCAACTTGAGGTAAAACAAGATCCCATTTTCGTAAAAATTTCTACCAACATAACTCTCAGAAGATTTCCCAACCTTCTGTGATAACTTCAGTTTGTCCATCTGTTTGAGGATGATGAGATAAACTAAAGTTAAGTGTAGTCCCCAGCTTTCTCCAAAGTGTACGCCAAAAATGAGATAAGAACTTTGGATCATGATCTGAGACTATGGCCTTAGGAATGCCATGCAATTTCACAATCTCCTTGAAATACAAATCGGCCACATGAGTCGCATCATTTGTCTTGTTACATGGGACAAAATGAGCCATTTTAGAAAATCGGTCAACCACCACCATGATTGAATCTTTGTTTCACTGTGTTCTAGGCACTCCCACCACAAAATCCAAGCTAACATCTTCCCATGGATCATTAGGAAAAGGTAATGGATGTACAATACCAGTGTTCGGACCCACAAACTTTTGGCCACATGACCAAATTGTACACTCTTCACGGGCTTCATCAAAATCCATTTTCTATATTCGGCCAATAGAAAGTTTTCCGTCAAATAGCAATAGTTTTGTCTCTCCCAAAATGACCGCTAAAGCCACTGCCATGTGCTTCATTAATGATTAATTCTCTCAAGGAACATTGAGGAATACACAATTGGTGTGCCTTGAGTAGATAACCATCCTGCAAAACAAATTGGTTAGATGAAAACTCATTACAGTTACTCCATATTTTGCCGAAATCTGGATCATCCTTGTAAAGCTCTTTTAAAACCTCAAACCCAACAACATTCACTTGCATAGAGGTCAGCAAAGAATGTATTCGGCTTAAGGCATCAGCCACCACATTTTGAACTCCAGATTTATGCTTGATGGTAAAGTTGAAAGCTTGAAGAAACTCTACCCATCTAGCATGTCGAACATTAAGCTTCTGTTGGCTGTTGATGAACTTCAAAGCTTTATGGTCAGAATATAGAACAAACGGTTTTGGCAAGAGATACTGACTCCAATGCTTCAACGCTCGACAAATAGCATACAACTCTTTGTCATAAGTTGAGTACTTTTTGCGAGATGCATTCAATTTTTCACTAAAGAAAGCAATTGGTCTGCGTTCTTGGCTAATAACAGCACTAATACCAATATTGGAAGCATCACATTCAACTTCAAAAACCTTGTTGAAATCTAGAAGTGATAAGATAGGAGCTTCTGTCATCTTCTTTTTAATCAGCTCAAAGCTTCTTTGTGCATCTTTCGTCCAAGTAAAACCATTACCCTTTCAGCATTCAGTGATTGGAGCCATTATAGTAATGAATCCTCCAATAAATCGACGATAAAATGAAGCTAACCCGTGAAAACTTCGAATGTTGTGGACTGATGTAGGAATCGGCCAATTCTGAATTGCTTCAATCTTGCTAGGGTCCATCTGAATTCCATCTTTGAAACCACATACCCCAAGAAAATGAGGCTTTTGGTGAAGAACTCACACTTCTTCAAGTTGGCATAAAGCTTTTCACTTCTCAAGGTGTGAAAAACTTGCTGAAGATGATCCAAGTGATGCTCCTCATCTTTGCTGTACACAAGTATATCATCAAAATATACAACAACAAACTTGCCAATGAATGTTTTAAAGACATGGTTCATCAACCGCATAAATGTACTTGGTGCATTAGATAGGCCAAATGGCATCACCATCCATTCATAAAGGTCATTCTTTGTTTTAAATGCAGTCTTCCATTCATCACCAGGTCTCATACGAATTTGATGATAGCCACTTCGAAGATCAATTTTTGAGAAGACAGTAGCACTATGAAGTTGATCAAGAAGGTCGTCAAACCTCGGAATAGGAAATCTGTAATTAATTGTGATCTTGTTAACAGCCCTACTATCAATGCACATTCTCCAAAAGCCATCCTTTTTAGGCACCAAAAGAGCTGGGATAGCACAAGGACTCATGCTTTCCCTCATTAACCCTTTAGTGATAAGCTCATCAACCTGCCGTTGTAATTCTTCGTGTTCTGTGGGACTCATTCGATAGGCTAATTTATTTGACAACACAGCACCTGGAACAAGATCAATGCAATGTTGTATGTCTCTCATTGGAGGAAGGCCTGGTGGTATCTCATCTGGTACAACATCATGGTATTCTTCAAGAAGATACTTCATCTCCAAAGGCCTTTCGTTACTAACTTCATTTTCTTCTAACAACAAGAACACATAAATTTCACTTCCCCTCTCCAACTCTCTTCTACACTCTGTTTGGGTAAGCAAAGCATTTCCCTCCCCTTTAGTAGGTTTAGGAACACCTTCTAACTTTGAAGGACCAAAAATAACTTTGACCCCATCTTTAAAGAATGTATAAGTATTCCTATAGCCATCATGCATTACTCTCCTATCATACTGCCATGGTCTACCAAGAAGTAAATGACAAGCATCCATAGGAACAACATCACACCATATTTCATCTTTATACTTTTTCCCAATAGAAAATGAAACAAGGTAGCATTTGTTTACCTTGATCTCATTATCTTTCCGAAGCTATGAAATCTTGTAAGGTTGAGGATGCTTCTCTGTTTGAAGGCCAAGTTTATCAATCATCTCCGTAGACACCACATTTTCAAAGCTGCCTCCATCAATAATAACATTGCACACCTTACCATGAGAAGTACATCTGGTATGGAAGATATTTTTGCGAAGCCAATCACCTTCTCGTTCTTGGGCAATATTCAAACTCCTTTGAATAATAAAGAGAGAATCACCTTGATCTGCATAAGTGACTTCCTCTTCATCAGCAAATTCGGGATTACTGAAATTGATCAGGGCATCTGTCTCTATCTCTTCATCACTTTCTTCCTCTACTAGTGTTACAATTTAACGATTAGGACACTCGGAAGCAATATGTCCATAGCCTTGGCATTTGAAACAGCGACGGGAACTATCATTTGAAGAGCTTTGGGCTTGTTTGGAACTATTACCTTGCTCATTCTTTGAAGAAGCTTTTGGGTTTGTTTTCAGACCTGTTTTAGGCTTAGGATAAGAACTACTGCCACGATTGGGAGTGCCATCGCGATTAGCAAAACGAGAGTTGCGAACGTTGATGCGTTCGAAACTAGCAAGTATACTAGTCGCACAAGTAATAAAGTGATGAGTGAGATATCGTTCCCACGAGGATTGATTCTAATTAAATTTGTTATTTTTCAGCAACAATAAACTAAATATGGGGGGTTTTGTTGAATGATTAATTAAACTGAATACAAAGGCAAATAAAGAATTACACAACGCAATATTAAATGAATTGAAAATTCAATGAAAGACACTTGGTTAAGGGTTCTTTCTCTGCCACAAGATATGAATTTGTGTATTAACATAGAATTGTAATCCAATTACAGCATTGAAGTTATCAACCGTAGATAACAACAAGCTCTGTTATCCCAATCTTTCCTTACTTTGTTGTTAAATAAAACAAACTCTTTATTTAATCTCTATCCATTAAACAACCTAGAACAAGCTCTCTAAGTTTAATTCAATAGAAGCATTACGATGAGAAAGTTAGGTTGTTCTAAGCAATAATCACACAAGTTCGGATTATTTAACCTAGGTTGTATTTTCCAATTGCAATCTCTGATCACAATTTGCTACTAATGATTGGAAATTCATGACAATTACGGATCAAGATTTCTAATCTAGCAATAGACAACAAAAGATTATATTCAGTTGGCCATTCCAAATACAATCAGTAAGCAATCATAAGCATTAGATATGGGAAAATACAAGCAACTTCAATTAGAGAATTGGATAACAATTTCTTACACAATCAACTCACAAAATCCATATCAAGGCCTTTGAAATCACCCTCAACCAATTCAGATTTAGTTACACATATTCAATCAGAATAACAAAGACAATACAGAGAAATTCCAGAATTGAAAAGGAAAGAAAGAACTTAGCAAATTCTTTGAAAATCTTCTTTGTAGATGAATCTTCTTGGAATTGTAGTTCCTCCTCTTTCAAAATCTTCTTTCTCCTTCAAGAACTCCAAGGGATGAGAGAAAATCCAGAAATGCAGCCTCCTCCCACGTTTTTCCCCCTTCAAGTTCTGAAAATAAAACCCTAAAATGTGTTTAAATACTCTGCTACAGTAACGTGCTACAGTGTCCCGTATTATACATGCTACAGTTATGTGTGGAATTACATTTCTACACTTCTCACACTGTTTTGATTACAACTTTTGGTACACTGAATGGATTCATAAACCGTAAATTTCTCCAAAAAGTAGACTTCGAGAGCTTTTCCACGGTATATGATATGTCATCGGATTCATTGTATATCAATACAATTAAATCCGAGAAGATGGTTGACTAGCAGAGGTGGAAATGAAGGGTTTTACTCCATTTTTGTGCAAGTTGCTCCAAAACTCCTACAAACATCAAAACCACACAAAAACATAAAAATACCAAGGAATATAGCAAAGAAACATGGACGAATTGATATGAAATGATATATAAATAGACACTTATCAAATTCCCCCACACTTAGACTTTGCTAGTCCTCGAGCAACTACGACAATGTGAAATCAAACTAAACCGAAACAGAATCAACAAAAAATTAAAACACACAAATGCTTCATCTTGCAAATAGGCCTCAAAGATTGTACTTAATTATAACCAAGGAAAACTTCAAAATAATGCACTTGATCAAGAATTTTATCTCAAAGATTAGTTTCGCTTCATTTCAATTCCTCAAGTGTGTGTGTGTAGAGCCATTCTCACCTAATCACTTGTAACCCGGATGAGTTTATGTATAAAAATGAATCATATTTAATATTAAAGATGTGTGTATCAATGAACTCCATAGGCCTGCTTTTCAAGTCACTCTCCACTAATGTGGACATGCACAACACCAAGGATCAAGTAGGACTTTATTAAGCTTGTAACGTTTGGCTTGGGTGAAGTATGATAAAGGATAATAATTTGGCTCAAATCACCCACAAACACATAAATCATTCAAGACTATGTAGAGCTCAACCCTATAACACAATTCATTTCAATTCACCAGGTTACTCCCCCAAACTTATTTAGAATACCCAATCTTTTTTTTTTTGTAGAAAATAAAAGAAAACTACACCCCCACACTTTGTTGTTTCATTCTTTTTAAGAACACTTAAGGGTCTATATCTCTTATTCTTCTTCTTTTGTTCTCTTTTTTTTTCTTTTTTTTTTCTTCTTTTTTTTTTTTTCTTTTTTTTTTATTACTCACTTCCCCTCCCCCACACTAAACAACACATTGTCCTCAATGTGTAAGTACGTGGACGATAGGTACAGATTGGCTTTTTTTTTTTGTTTTTCTTTTTTTTTTTTTTCAAAAACAATGGAACTCACTTGTATGCTCATGACACATCCCAACCTCCTCTAACTTCCAAAAACCAGAACATAGCTCAGAATTTAATTGTGAATGATCTACATGCTCATAGGTAAGGGATTAACTGTTTGGAACAAAATCATTTTAGGTTAGGAAATCTTTTAGTGAGTTAACAAAGAAAAAGATTACAGAGGCTCAAAGGGGTAACTAGGGATCAATTTCTGTCAAGGTTGGCTATTAAGGCTCAAACGGTCCAAAGATGGCCTAAATCATTTCCTCAATGTTGCACAGTCTAGGATTTCGCCTCGAGTGACCATCAAACAAGTTATAGAATTCATTGAAATCTGAAGAAACATTTAAATTACATAAACTTTCTCTAAGTGAACAAATAACTCAGTGATAATAGCTCAGTGCTCAATGTTGCGCAAGGAATCAAAAGCAAAGCGAAAACCAATAAACATTTCAAGAACACAGATCCATGCATCATTTATCATTTTCCAAGAGTTATTCTTAATTCAATCATTATCTTATCATCGACACACAAAATGCAAGAAAAGAGGTACGTGCCATTGTTACACCTGAGTCAAGATTGTATATTTCAACAATCCTTAGGACCAGTAGCCCGCAGACTTAAGGTTTCCAGCTTATATACCTTTATTATGAAAGAACAACACAAGAAACAAGACACTTCAAACAACATGAAATAAACAAACTACAGATTTATTTAGAGAGAATGCGTTTCAAGGGTTAAAGAAACCCCATATTCTGCCATTCTCATGTTTTTCCACAATTGTCTTTTTTTAAATCAAAACTGATAAAGATAAAAACACATAACAACTCTAAATTATGCAAAACTAAACTCACTCATAAAATAACAAAGTTCAACAAGTCAGCAAACAAAAAAAAGTTAGTTAGAATGGGTCTACAAAGTTTAGAAGTTAGCCTCCTTATTCAGCCATTATGGATTGAAGAGATCCAGAATGCATTTCAAGAGGAATTAAACTTTTTAAGCCACCACTCTAAAAGCCATGATTAGAAAATATTACCTGGGGCGAAAGAAATAACCTGATAAAAACTCAAAAGAAATGACATGAAAAATCTCAAATAAACACACTAAAAAAAAAGCAAACAAAAACGAAGCAAATCAGCAAATAGAGATTACAGATGGAGGGTTAAATCCAGTTGATGCCTTTTGTTGCCTTCTCCAAACCAATTTATCCGAGCCATTGTTGGATCAGGTGAATAGACGAATTCTTGTAGTTTGTCAATTAAC